>JAIXHY010000022.1:1745705-2043963 GCA_020449905.1 Globodera pallida | reverse complement strand
TGCGTTGCTGAAAGCTTCGTATTTATTAAATCCCATTTATTTCTCTTTTAAAGCTCTCTACGTTGCTGAAAGTTCTGCTGATTTGGTAAATTTGTCACCGCTTAATGAAATTAGTAAAACGAATTTTTTTAAATGCCTATTGCTTAAAGATTTTGGCTTTTAATCGCTGTCTCGATCTCGTCTCCCCCCGTTTCTCGCACATTTTGTTCTCTGGCCCCCGCACATCGCTTTGGATCACCGGCTGCTCCCTTTACGCCCTTTATTGGGTTTTTTTCGTGAAGCCCATCGTGTACAGCAGCATTTACTTCGGCTGGTTCTTCTATCCATTTGTTGGCTATCGCACCGGTGATGATCAACACGAGGTGATCAGAACAAAAAATTCTTTCTCGGTTATCAATTCTTATGTACTTGCAGAATCGCCAAGGAGTTATTTTCTTAATTTAAAAAAACCAAAGTTGCCAATTTTTGGGGGAAAAAATACAAAAATTGGTAAACCCTGATTCGGGTCTGGATCTTGGTCCGTGTATAAAGCACCAGGATCAGGATATCTTTTAAATCCTGGTCAATCCCTGATCTTGATTATTTCCAAAATCCTGACCCGGGATTTTTCAAATTCCGGGCTTTACACGGCAGTGTTTACGAGTCGGAAATAGATTTAAACAAGTGCCCGGTTCTCGGAACAGAAAGGAATTGGGGCCAGGGCTTGACGCAATTGGGGATTGCTGAAATTGCGGCTTTTGGGGGTTGCGCTGTTCTGGTAAAAAAAATTGAATCGATCCATTAAACTAGGGTTGGACGGGATCGGGCCCAGTACTGAAATGGTCAGTTTTTTCCATTTTGGTACTGAAATTTCAGTCCCGGTTTTTCAAAATTCTTTTAAAATTCCCTTAAAATAGTCCCGGGTTTTTACCAGGCATTTTTTTTCTTGTTTTTGTCCAATAGTCCCGGTTTTTTTTGACCGGGACCAAATTTAGTCCCGGTCTTTTTCCAAAAGTCCCGATCCCGTCCAACCCTACATTAAACCAATGGCTTAATGGTTTTTCTTTCGCCTCGCCAAATTCATATTTTGTAATTAAAATGCGCAAAATTTATATACCAAAATTAAAGTACGAACAATGGCTGCACCGAGTGCATAACATTGCCGTGGCATTTCTGGGCCCGTTTATTTATCTGATATTTGCCGCCAAACTTTTTTACGACGTTCGAATGAACCGCCGACAGTTTGGCGTTGTCCTCTCCGAAATGGGCTCAGTGCAAATTCGGGTTGCTGTTTTTGATCACTTTTAAACGGATCTTTGATCACTTTGTATATTTCTTAAGAAAAATGGAATATAAACAAAAAACGTACTCTTAAAAGTCAAAAAAATTTTCCGACCAAAAATGCACCCCTAAAAAATGACTTTTTCTTGGACCAAAAATCCACCCCAAAGATCGGCATTTTTCCTAAAAATTTTTTATTTGATATTTTTATAAAATGTTCCAAAACATGTGAAAATACTATATTCCTATTAAAAGAGGAAAATTAATAAAGAATGATGAATTTGAAGGTTTTCCCGCAAAATTTGACTGGATTTGGTCAGTTTTTGCACATTTTAATCAATATTTGGCATTTTTTGGGGTTTTTTGATCAATATTTTGGGGTTTTTTGGTCAATATAAATCCTCGCTCTATTGATTACTCTCCCCGCGGGGATGGTTTTCCAAATTGTTTTTTTTATTTGAAAGAAATGGAAGGACTCAAAGGAGTAATTTCATTTTATAATCTTTTGTTGTGTCATGTTTTTTTGATATACTATACTGATTTTTGGATTTGTAAAATTTTGGTAGGAATAAACATAATGCCTTTTTTATATAAATTTTTGTTGGCGGTTGTCGGTTCTCGGGAATTGAATTCTTCGGGTATCTGAACCAAAGTCTGGCAACACTTACTCTTAAATTTGAGATTATTCATAAAATATAAAAGAAATGACGAATTCAATAAAAAAATAAAATTTGTTAATCGAACTTCAATCAATTTGGGCTCTTTTCTCTCCAATGCTCTTCATTCTGTGCCGAAAAGTTCCTTGTGACGTTCACTCAGTTCCTTCACTGCTTCAGCCCCCAATAACGCACCCCCCCCCCCCCCCCCTACGACTTTTTTGGCCTACGGCCCGGCCAGTGGCTCTATAGGTGTACGGAGAATTGCGCACCGACAGTTTTCGGAGAATTGCGCACGGAGGATTGCGCACCGTGGAGAATTGCGCACCAGAAAAAAAAGGAGGAGAATTGCGCACTAAAAATTGCGCACCGACACGGAGGATTGCGCACCAAGGGTCAAAATTTGTAAAAAAATATTTTATACAAATTTGTCTGAAATTATGTTATTTGATGCGCTGATTGAACCCCTAAGCTCAGGGTGGCTTAGGCCTAAGCCTAATGAACCCCAAGCCAGGGTGGCTTAGGCCTAAGCCTAACGAACCCCACCCCAGTGTGGCTTAAACCACTTTAAATTCTCAATTTTATTTTCTATTGACGAATTCGTAATTAGCGTATCAAATAACATAATTTCAGACAATTTTGTATAAAATATTTTTTCACAAATTTTGACCCGTGGTGCGCAATCCTCCGTGTTGGTGCGCAATTTTTAGTGCGCAATTCTCCTCCTTTTTTTTCTGGTGCGCAATTCTCCACGGTGCGCAATCCTCCGTGCGCAATTCTCCGAAAACTGTCGGTGCGCAATTCTCCTAGCGCCGCTCTATAGGCCCTATTTTACGCTTTTGAGGCGGCGGGGGGAGGGGGAAAGGTGGCGGTGCCGATAGGCGCCGCCGAGAAAATTTTGAATTTTTGGCTCAATTTGTTAAGAGATTTGCAACCAAAAATGTAATAATATGGCACTTTTTTGAAGCTTTTTAGGAATGAATGGAAGGAGTCGGCCGGGAAAATTTTATGAAAATTTTAACGATATTTGTTAAGAAAATTGGGTTTTCTGCATTTTATGATACTAAGGTAATTAAGATCACTCAACTTTGAACAAAGTTATACATTTTTTAAATATTCAGTGAATTCGCCAATCAAAAAATGAAATGAATATCTTAATTTAGAAAAATTGGGCAACTTAAAAAATTTTTGGAATTGCTTACACACTGTAAATATGTTGAGAATGTTGGAAAAAAGAACTTTCACTATTTATTGATATAATGAAACAAAAAAAACTACAAAATCATAACAACAGTTTAAATTATCATTATGGAAACAACACACTGCCTTGGGGGATAGCTAACATTCCAAATTCTTTTTTCCCATTTTTCTGAAACAGCTCGGCATACAGCTCGGGCATTCATCTTCGCCTTCGATTACAAATTGCTTTCTAGAATTTTTCAATCGCTTCTTTTCATCGTCCATCTCTTTTTTTTCTGCCTTTTCTTTTTCTTTTTTTTCTTTACTTTTTTTCTGTATTGGTCCCCCATCAATTTCCTGAGTTTCTAAAAACAAGAATATGGCGATGGTGGCCACCAAGATTATCCAATAAATTTGCATTATTGCAAAATATTTGAAGAAAAGTGTTAACTCTAAACAAATAATTCTACATAATCATATTCAAACGAATTTGAAATGTTGCCGCTTCTGCTAATATCAGAATATTTATTTGAGCCTGGGACAGGACCAGGATCTGGATAATCCTGGAACCCCGGATTTTTAATCCTGGTAAATCCAGGTCCAGGTCATTTTCCAAAATCCCGGATCCAGGTCCGGGATTTTTAAAAAACCCAAGGCTCTAAACCAGGGTTGGTTTTTCTGAACCGGAATCGACATTTTTGACCGGACTCCAACGCACCAACATGCGCATCCCGGAACAATTTACTCGTCCGAAAAGTCAGGCGGCGGCAACCCTAACTTAAAAATTTGTGTAATTTAAGAGAATCCAAAAAGTTGGAAATTTTTTTAAGGGAATCTTTTGTAATTGTTTATAAATAAATAAATTAAATATAATAATGAAAAGTATTTTATTCATCCGTTCGCATTTCGCCTATAATAAGTAACAATAGTTGCACATTTGATGACGATTGTGACACGTCTTTCATTGATTGATGTTGTGAGTTGCTTATCGGTGAAAAGATATTATTTTCTATATTCCTTTTGCAAGAAAATCGTGCAAATTAAACATTTATTATTTTTTTAATGTTAAATATTTGGAGAATGGAAATGTTCTGCCCCTATTAAATGGCGAATCTTCCGATGCTGCTGTGGTAACTTTTTATGGCCATAAATGCCTATTTTGGCGTTTTTGCTGTTTTTAGTGAATTTTCGGGATTTTAATGGCCTAAAATCCGATCCATAGTGATGGATGCCCTCCTCCTTAGCCGTTTCTTTGACATTTGTTCACAAATAAAGATCAGAGAGCATTCAGCTGACAAATGATGACACTTTTTTGCATTCATTTGAATTTGTTGGTCAAAACGTCGACCCGAGCAAATGGCGATTAGTGGGGGGAATGGGTGGGGAAAGAGCAGCTGGACGGCCGATGTCTCTGGCGGGCGATGTCCATCTTCACCCAACCCACACACTTTGGGTGATTTTATATTTCGTGAAAAATTTAATTGCAGAATATTAAAATCTCCAAAATATTTATTCCGGAATGGCTAAAAAATTCGATGAGAGCGTCTCGGTTTTCCGGTTGAGAATTTACGACATTTTGGGGGGTGTTGGCATCGTTTTTCGGCATTTTTCCACTCTCCAACAGGGCCTTCTGCGCGGGAAGCGGGGAATGCCCTCGGGGGGGGGGGGCAATCAGATTCGAAGTGCCGCCTGCGGTGGTGCCGACGCGAGTCGTCCCGCCGCTGTCATTGGACGCGAAAAATAGCCTGCAGCGATCAATTCATTGGTGTTGTTGTTGTTGTTGTTGTGGTGGTGGTGGTGGCCCGTGTTGGCGTAGAGATTATTCCAGTTGGCATTTTGTCCAGGCGCTATTTTGCGCATTTGAAATTTGCTTCCAATGGACGGCATAAGCAGAAGGAAAAGCGCAAACAGCGTCTCCAGAAAGGGGCGAATCAGCACAGCCCATTGTTGGATGCTTAAGTTTAGTAAATGAATTTTAAATACATATTTAATGTGAACAAGTATTAAAATTGCAGCCCTAGACTTGAGCAGAGCGGGATCGGGACTGAAATGCCCGTTTTTTTGGCCTATTTCAATATTTTAGGGCCTAAAAATCCGTTCCCTATTTATGTGATGCCGGTGTTTTCAAAAAATAAACAAATTGTTGTTTTAGTAAATTGTACAGGTTTTTGACCAAAATTACTAATCCCGATCCCGAGTTTTCATCCTTAAACTCTCGATGCCGTTCTACTCTAGCCTAGACTGAGGAGCCTATTTTTTTAAGAAGCCTTGAATTTTTGTAAAAATTAATGTAATATCACTGATCAGAAATGTTGACGACCTCTTCACAGTGTAGATCAGATGTTCTTTGTTAATAAATTTCAACAGTTTGTGAACCGCAAAATATTTGTCCATTTTCGCGCCTTCCCCCGGTGCTTGGCCGAGTCCACCTTAAGCAAAGTATTTGTCGGCGTATTATTTGAATATTAGGCTTATTCGAATTATCACATTTGGAAATATTCAAATAATACGAGGAGTTAGTATAATTTGAATATCTTCACAAAATTGAATTTAGTAAAATATTCGAATTTTATTAATAAATTTGAAATCCCTCTTTTTTCAAGAAAAAATAAAGAAAACGGAATTTCCAAATTTTATGCAATTTTAATCAAAATTAAACAAAAACATATTTATATTTTGACAATAAATTAATGATAATTGGTGTATTTTGACAGTTTTTTAGAGTTTTTAGCTCCTTTTTTGAGGGTTTTTTTGTCTACATTTTATGTCCATCACATATTTAGGCGTGTTAATATTTTTTTGAATTTCTAAGTAAAGAAATATGAATTAATTAAAATTGCCTGGATGCAGCAAATCCGTGGCCAAACTGAACACGGCGTACTGGGCCCAACTGGTGAGCACGAGGAAAACCATCAAAAGTGCCAATTTGGCCAATGTGAACGGTTTTGGTGGCACCGGTGACATTGAAAAAGCGGCGGTTAAACGATTTGTCTTAAGCGTCTTTAAAAATTAAACAAATAATTAATGGCACAATGCCAAAAATACGGTAATTTTTATACCGCTGTTAAAAATTGAAAAATTCTTCATTTTTTATTAAAACAAAGTCAAAAAGGCTCATTTTTTGGATTAAATTAAAAATATTTAGGTATTTAATTCATTTTCATGGTAATGCCTTTTTATAACGATAAATTAAAAAGATTTAGTCAATTAAATAAATGTCTTATTTTTAAATAATTATTTATTGAAGTTTGTTTAAAAATACCTACATATATAAATTTACTTTAAATAAACAAATATTTTTTCATGCCAACAATACAGTTCATCTGATGTCAAACACATTTTTCCCGCCAATTTTCCCATTCAAATAAAAATGTTTTTCCAAGCGCGCGCGCGCGCGCGCCGCCTCACCTCCGCCGCCGCCGCCGCCACCTGCCGCCTCTTCGGCTGCACGCGCGTGGCACATGCGGTAGATGGGCACGCAGCACACAATCAACTTGAGCAGCGTGGCGCACACCGTGAACACGACCAATACGACGGCGTGATAGATGGCCAACGGCTTGGGACGGATTTCCACGGATTCAAAAATTGCACCCTAATAAATATTTTAGAAAATTGATATGAAAAATATTCATCAAAATAGAAACTTAATTAAATAAATATTTTATTAAATCAGTTTAATTTTAATTTCAGATTTAAATGCTCAAAATCGTGAATAAATTTCAAAAATCTTAAAAATGCAATCCGGAAGCCCGGAAGAAAAAATCTCGGTAAAACGACCAGGTTCGTTCGAAATCTCTGAAAAAAAGTACAAAATAAAACTCGAGAAAAAATCTCGGTAAAATTTCATCGATCGAAATTTCTGATTGAGAATCTCGATCGTTCCGTGCTCTAATAAAAACAGTGCATGAAAAATTGACCTTCACAAAAATGTAAACCATCGGAATGGCATCCAAAATTAATACAGCGAGAATCCAGCTCAATTTGCCGATTCCAATTCCATTTCCGCGATAGCTAAAGCATCAAATTTAATTTTTTTTTTTTAAAATATATATATATATTAAACTGAAAATATTGGCTAAAACCCGGAAAATGCCAAAATGCTTTATTTTCAAAAATGCCAAAATTTTAATACAAATTTTTTTTTGAAATAAATGCGATTTTCGAGCTTATGATAACTAAAGGCCAGATTTTCAGGTGTACCATGGCTTAGGATCCTCAATTTTTTTAAAAATTGAATAAAGTGAATGTTTTCAAAAATGTTTAAATTTTTAAAAAGAATTCAATTTTGGGAGGACATTTTTATTTAGAAAAAGTCGATTTTTAAGAGTTTGTTTTTGGAAAAAATGAAAAAATCGATTTTGTGGGTGTTTTTCTCCGGTTTTTATTGCAATTATGTTAAGTAATTTTTCGAAAATACAAATTTTTTATTCAATTTTTAGGTTTATAAATAGGGCCGAGATTTTCAGATTTTAACCTAATTTTTTTGCGAGCAGACGAGAGAAGCCCAAAAATAGCATTCATTTTGAAAAATTTTACAATTAGAGCGACTTTTTAGTCAATATAAATCAATATTTTGGCATTTGTGAGAATAAATATTTTCGCCATTTTTCCGTAATAAATTCAATTTTAGGCATTTTCTTGAGAAAAATGCAATATTCTAGGCTTTTTTCCGAAAATTTCTTGAAGAAATTCAATTATATGCACTTTTTCCAAAATTTCTTAATAAAAATGCAATAAAAAGAACAAAATGCGCCCCTAAAAATCAAAAAAATTTTCAAACGATAAATGCACCCCTAAAAAATGACTTTTTCTTGGACCAAAAATCCACCCCCAAAGATCGACATTTTCCCTAAAATTTTTTATTTAATATTTTTATAAAATGTTCCAAAACATGTAAAAAATTTACATTTACAATTGTGAAAATCTAGTAAATGATTTTTTTGGCATTCCGTGTTCTGTCTGTGTTCCGTATTTTTCTTTGACATGGAAAACATCCCCTCGTTCAAATATTTAACATTTTTGCACGATTTTCTTGCAAAAGAATATAGAAAATAGGTAATATCTTTTCACCGATAAGCAACTCAACATCAATCAATGAAAGACGTGGCACAATCGTCATCAAATGTGCAAATAGAAATTTTGTTACTTATTATGGGCGAAATGCGAACGGATGAATAAAATGCTTTTCATTATTATATTTAATTTAATTTATTTTATTTATAAACAATTACAAAAGATTCCCTTAAAAAAATTTCCAACTTTTTGGATTCTCTTAAATTACACAAATTTTTAAGTTAGGATTGCCGCCGCCTGACTTTTCGGAGAAGTAAATTGTTCCCCGGATGCGCATGTTGGTGCGTTGGAGTCCGGTCAAAAATGTCGATTCCGGTTCAGAAAAACCAACCCTGGATTAGAGCCTCGGATTTTTGAAAAATCCCGGACCTGGATCCGGATTTTGGAAAATGACCTGGACCTGGATTTACCATACCCGAAATTTCGCTCATCCCTGTTCCGGCCGGACCTGCTGGACCCCCCTGGAAAATACCGGGTCCTGTCCGAGGCTCAAATAAATATTCTGATGCTGCAACATTAAAATTCGTTTGATAACATGATTATGTAAAATTAATCATTTTATCTTTGTTTAGAGATAACTTTTTGCTTACAAAATTTGCAACATGCAAATTTATTGGATATTCATGGTGGCCATCGCCATATTCTTGTTTTTAGAAACTCAAGAAATTGATGGAGGATTAGTATTAACAAAAAACAGAAAAGAAAAAAAAGAAAAAGCAGAAGAAAAAAAGATGGCCGATGATTATAAGAAGCGATTGGAAAATTCTAGAAAGCAATTTGTAATCGAAGGCGAAGATGAATGTCCAGACTGTATGCCGAGCTGTTTCAGAAATGTGGAAAAAAAGGATTTGGAATGTTAGCCCCCAAGGCATTGGGTTGTTTCCATAATGATAATTTGGACCGTGTTTTTATGATTTTGTGCTTTTGTTTCATTATATCAAGGTTTTCATCTTGTTAATGTTATGTCCAAGTACAAAAATGTCGATTTTCAAGTACACAACGGGCCACTTTTACGAATCCAAGGACGGGAAATTTTAGGAAATTTTAATGATCTTGTTAAGGAAATTGAACAAAAATATGCTGGAAGATAGAAAATAGAAATGATCAAGTTCAAAAAATGCACCCCTAAAAATTGACTTTTTCACGACTAAAAATTCTGCCACCAAAAAATGAAAATTTTTAAAATTCCATATTTTTAAAAATTTTTTCTGAAATGCCTTTGATTTACATATAAAAATTTTTATTTTTATTTTTACTTCAATTAAGACCATTTTTTGAAAGTTGATTAAAATTGAAAATTTTATGCATAAACTGACTAGATTTTGGCCATTTTTGGCACATGTTTTAGCACATATTTTGGCATTTTTTGGGTTTTTAATACATATTTTAGCATTTTTACATAAAAACATACATATTTTGGGTTTTTTAGCACATATAAATCCGGGCTTACTTATTACTAATTTATTTTGACAGTTGCGGGCATCCCTGGTCCATGATGCCTTCCATGTCAAAGAAAAATTCAAAACACGGAATAGAATTCCACAAAAATACAGAAAACAGATTACGGAATGCCAACAAAATCGAACACGGGTTACGGAATGCCAAAAAAATACGGAACACTGTATACCATGCTGCATCCTAAAGATCGATATTTTGTTATTAGGGTAGTTCACGGTCGGTTAATCGAACACCGGCTTTTTTGGTCAAAAAAGCGAAAACGAAAGCCTAACCGATAACCGGTATACATAAATTTATTTGTTTAAAATTACAGTACTGACCGATGAATACAGTCCAACACGAGTACGGTAGTGCTACTGAGAAAAACAATTTGGCTCCATTCCAACAATTGCGCGTTGTATTTGATGAAAAAACCGTGCACAGAAATTGAAGCCATTTTGGCGATGCCGAAACAATCGTCGGGCTGTGCCCAGGCGAGGATTAGCTGCACAAAAACATTTTTATGTATAAAATAAATGTAATAATTTGAAAATTATTTCATTTTTTTAATTTTTATTTAAGGTAATTTTATCACATTTATGTATCTTTATAAAAAGAGTTTTAATTTTTTTAAATAATCATTTTTTACTCGCAAAAATTTTATAAAATCAATTAAATAATTTAAAATTTTTTTAGAGCGGTTTAAATAAATTTCTTGGTACTTCTTTTTGTTCTGTCACCCCCCTCAAAAATTTATCAATTTTTTGGGCTAATTTGGGTCGAGAAAACATGCAAATTTGGCATTTACATTTTGTCGAATACCGAATTTGGGGCCCGAACACGAAAGGGCACAAGTTATTTGGGCACCAATTCCTAATTTTTTTAAAATAAAACTGTTTCTAGGGGTTTCAGGGAGATCCAAATCCAACCTTTATTTTGATCACCCGGGTATTCAAAGTTTGAATTCGGGTTCAAAATTCGATATTCAATGTTCAAATTTGGGTTCAAAATTCGATATCCCGAAAAATGAATTCTCGCGCCCAAATTACCCCCCCCCCTAAAAAAATGAATCTTCTTACAATTTGCACAATAGCAAATACGGCCAAATTCAATGTGTACAATCGGGCACCAAAATAGCCGCGTTTTCCCCGCGTTATGATCAGCAAAATGAACAGAATTAGCACATTGGCAAAAGCGGCGCCGAGAAAAACTTTTAAAAAAATTTAAATAAACAAAATGCCAAAGAATATTTACATCCGCTCCAAGCATTGCCAAAATTTTGTTTGTCGTCCGACCAACGGCATTCATTGACCGCCGCCGCCGCCGCCCATTTGTCCGCAGAGCCCTCCATTTTGTCATAATTTTCGTAATCATTGATTTTCTGAATACAAAAACTGGACATTAAGCCAAATTTGCCATAAGCCTATAAAATAATACACGAAAAAGCTTTAAATCTGCTTAATTATATTAAGCAAATTAATGCGCTAAAAATGCCATTTTTCGATGCATTTTGGCATATTTTGGCCCTTTTAGTAGCATATAAATCCGGTCTCTAGCTATGACTTATGCCGAGTCATGGCTAATGAACCAATGGACGTTGAAATTTTTCCGATAAAATTCTGCCTTAAATAGATTTTTGGCATTTTGGATCGATCAAACGCCATGCCTGATTATACAGTGTTTTGCCATGCCCTGTTTTTTAAAGATTTGTTCTTCCTTTTTTTGGGGTACCCCAATCTTTACAATTTGAAATGTCCTTGTTTTAAAGATTCGTCGGTCCTTTTTTTGTCCTTTATTTGAGGAATTCTAGAATTTTTTGAAGAATTTCGTTTAAATTTTATAATAACTTTAAACAGATGGTCAAATTTTTAAATCAAACATTTTTCTCATTACTTTAATCCCCATGGTCCCCGTCCATGTTCTACAGACCAACGCTAACAGTTTCATAATTTCTACACACTTCAATCAGCGATGTTGGTGTTGTCCAACTTGAGTTACCACCGTCGTCCACATTCAGCAGCGTCGTCGTCGTCATGTTGGTTGAAAGCTCCGAATTTGTTGTGGAATTTTGGGCAAAAAAGTCCAACCAGCTAGCAGCTGAAACTGCTGCTTCCACTTGTGGTGGTGCTGCTGCTGGTTGTGAACTGCTCCGAAACGCCGAGCAACTCCAGCGACGAACCATCGCTGGAACCGCCGTCAGCGATGGTGACCTGTTGGGGCATCTCGTTGGAGCTGTTGCTGAACATCGATGGTGTTGGTGATGGGCCATTACTAGAGGTGAGAAAGAACTGAGTAGGCAATTCTTATTGGCCCGACGGTCTGTATTCGGAGCAGCTTGGATCTGCCAGAGATGTAACCTCGAATTCCGGTTTTCGAATTCCGGACATTTTGAAAGTACAGAATACCGGACTTTTTGGCAAAAAAAATCCGGAATTTTACAAAAAAAATTGGCGGATTTTTTGCAGTAATTACGTTAGTTTGAGGAGGGGGTCGAGAAAATTTCGAATTTTTGATGATATTTGTTTAAAAAAATCGTCCAATAACGGCATCACGAGAGGGCAAAAAAATGATCAAATATTAGAAATAATCAATGAAATTTTCCGAATTTCCGGACATTTTTGGGTCCGGAATTCCGGATTCCGGACACTTTTTTTGGCATCCGGTTACATCCCTGTTACAGCTTGTTGGTTGGGGAGAATGGATTCAAAAATGGCTTACTCTTGAACATCGGCGCTGGCAGTGTTCAACACTGCGGCCGGCGTCGGCGGTGGTGCCAATGGCGACTCGTTGGAGCTGTTGTTGCTGTTGACCACCATTTGTGCCGGCGGCGGACCACCTGCAGCATCACCTGCTGTTGAGCCCGGAGGCGTTGGATTATCCGGCTCAACAACGACCACAACCGGTTGCTGTTCTTGCTGCTGTGCATTTGGATTTTGGTCCATTTCAATTTGTAAGGGATTTGTTTGCTAATCACCGCAAATCTTTTGCAAAAATTTTAATTGGGTCTTTTGTTACACTTTGAAAAATGTGTAAAATATGGATTAACAGGGATTAAATTTTAATTTGCAACTTTTTATTTATCTAATCAAATGTTTTTTTTTTGCTTGAAAGCACATTAAAAAGCACTTTTTTACCAACGTTTGTTGATGCCAAAACACCCAAAAATGCCAAATTAATCTTTTGGAATTGAAATTTGTTAACTTTTTTTTGCTCAAATTATTTAAATTTATGTATAAAGCCAATAGTCATTTTTGTAATTGGGAAATTAATGTTCAAGAAAATGATAATAACATTCATACGCTGTTTCTATGGCAATAATATTCACGTTACGTTTATTTGTGCCGTGCCAACATTGGCCGCCTACTAACTTAAGCCCATGAAATAGGGGCAATAATTAAATCTAATTAAAATTTGTTGTCAACAAAACGCCAATGTTCTCGCCTTCTAAAGTGCCAACAAATTCCAATAGGGATGCGCCCAAAGGGCACAAAATTGAAATTGAGAAAAGCAAGCATCAAATTTAACCAAGTTTTGATTAAAAATAAATTGTTGGCATCTCAAAATTACCATTTTTGGCGGATTGCCCAGTTTATTTTAAAAAAATGCAATTTTCTATTGGAATTTAACTAACTGTATGTAGTACTTTTGTTGGAAATGAGTTTAAATAAAATAAATAAGGAGAAATTAATAGAAAATGGCTTCTTGTGTGATGGCTAATTCGTGGCTTAGGTGTGTAAAGCTTGGCGAAGTTGGCGCGACAATGCTCAAAGACGGCACAAATGCCAAGCATTTATTCGTTCATTCATTGCCGATGGGAAATTGGCATTAATTTGCCCCTAGGCAACGAGCCGCCGTAATACTTAATTATTTGCCAAAACATTTGCTGCTTACTTCACTAATCAGTTATCATTAATCATTTTACATTTTTAATTGCTAGTTAATTTGGATTAATTTAAAATGTGCTTAAAACGACAAATTTGTTAAAATAAATAAAACAATTAAAAAACCAAATATGCTCAATTTTTGTTTAAATAAAATAATTTTCTGAATTATTGAATTTGTTTCAAATCGAAAATTTTAAAATTATTTTATAAATAAGCAACTGCAAGTTATTTTTCAAATTTTTAGTTTAAAAAATCAATTTAAAATTTTGCGATAATTAAATATGTATGTGAACAAATAATTTTTAAAAATTTTTGGAAAAATACAAACAATTTCTGCGAATATATTTTGTCAAGGCCCAATTAGTTATTTACACACACTCAAATTGAAAAATATCAAATTTTTATTTCTCTCCAAACCCACAAAACCTCCAAACTCCTTCTCATTGCCCAATTTGATCGCGCGCGAAAACCGCGTTACCGCCGTCCGTCCGTCCGATTCGACCGATGCCTTCATTTTACATTTGCTCCCAACCCCCCAAAATTCCTGTTCCCCCCCCCCCCTCCCCCCCCCGGCGCCCCCAAAATTCTTTCCTAAAACGTCGTAATTCACACCAGCCGCCCCCCCCCCGTCCCCGCCCCCCCCCCTCTCTCCCGTCGAATCGTCGCCATCGAAAACTTTCCATTCCATTCACAACATCCTCCGCCCCGCCCACCATTCAGCCAGCCATCCACCATCCATCAGCCACCACCACAATCATTTCCGACCCGACGACGACGGCGAGGAGGACATCAACCACAATTTCAGCTCGTCCGTCTTCCTCCCCCCCCCTCCATGGAATTTGTTTTGTTGTTGTTATTGTTGTTGAATTGCAATTCCGGACACTTCGCGCAGAGAGGCGGTGCCGTCTTCTGCAAGCGGTCAACAGCGAAACAGTGCCCTTCTTTAATGTTTATCCAGGGATGTAATCGGATTCCGAAAATTCCGAACCTTTTTTTGGGACCGGAATTCTGCTTTCCGAATCTCGGACATTTTTGGGGCATCCGGTTACATCCCTGTGTGTATACCATCAACATTTTAGTGGCGCGACTTAATCACCGTTTCCCTCTAATCCGAGGTCCTGCCTGATCAATCACAATACTACTTATGTTTTTAAAATGAAACTTGACCATTGAACTGATCAATAGTCCCGACTGATCAATGTTTATGTTTTTATATTATAAAAATTAGTGCTACCTGATGATCAGATTGATCTAAAAGTTCTTCTTGATTATGTTGCAATGTTATCTGACCAAAATCCCTAAATTCCCTCCCCCCCCCCCCTTCGCCCCTCAATGACAGCCATCGAGACAAAAGGAGAATGCAGGAAGGAGGTTGGTGAATGGACGACCTTGATTTGCCGGTGCTTTCCGCGCGAGTTCGGTGGTCGTCGTCCCCTGCGGGGATTTGATGCGGCTGCTTTTCACTGCGCAGCACGCGATGGAACGGGGCGGAACGGGAACAGGAACGAACTGCTGCTGCCGCGCGCGGTGAAAATTGCGGGGGATGGTGAAAGAAAGAAGCCGGATTTGCGCCGGAGGGGACAGATCGGAGGGAGGGAGGGAGGGAGGGAGGGAGGGAGGGAGGGAGGGAGGGAGGGAGGGCGGTGAACTGTGCATAATCGATGATCAGCACCCCCGGGGGCATGAAGAGAACATTGGTCAGTCAAATTTGTCGATGATCAACACAGTGTGAGTAGTTTGTGAAACGGTGTTCAGTGTAAGTTGAGGTTGTGGAAGGAAGGCGGGTGTTGAGTGATAAGTATGGACTGGGACAGAATAAAAGAAAAATAAATTGATCAGAGTTGGGTTTAAAGCTAAGCTAGTATGAGCCAGTCCCATTGAGTGATCTAGATAGCAATTTGGTGTTCAATACCAATTTGGTGCAGAGATTGGTTTGCCACATTTGGTGATCAGAGAGTGTGGTCTAGTTAAGCTCTAGTATGGGCCAGTCCTATTGAGTGATCAGATACGAATTTGGTGATCAGAGTCGGTACTTATGTTTATTCAAAATTTTCATCCAAATTTTGAATTTTTTTTTAATTTGCACTTTTTTCCACGAATTGTTCTCAAGCCCACCAATTATTAAAACCCATTCGTCCGTCCACCAAATTGCAAAATTTCGCGCTCTCTCTCTCTCTCTCTCTTAATCCCATTTATTCGTCGATTGGATGAAATGTATCCGGGGCGCGGCTGGCTAATCCATCAAAATGATCGGATCACATCATCCAGCATCAATCAGCCAATTGCGTTGCGCAAGTTGCGCGATCAAATAATAAACAACAGACCACGAATTTTGACCCCATTTCTGGTGGTGGTGACTTGTCGCGCCACAAATTCGACCAAAATTTAAGATATATATTCATTTAAACAGAAATTTAAATTTTATCATTAATTTAAACAAAAAGCCTAGCTAAATTAATTTTTCTAATAATAATTTTTTAAATAAATTCTTAAAAATTCCAAATTTCATTAATAAATATTTATCATTTAAAACCTACAATAAACATCATTCAAAGATCTTCTGAAAGTTTGAAAACTCCGTAGCATTATTTTAATTTTTGGTGGCATTTTAAATTAAATTATTTTAAATATAAAAAATGCGTTTAAATGTTCATACCAAAACGAAGGACAAACTTTCGTTTCACATTTCCCCCCTCCCCCCCCCCCCCGGCGTACTTCAAACCACAAATTAGAGCGATCACACGCGCAAACTCTTTTTATTTCATCTTCATCTTTCCACCATTTCGCCCTCGCGCCAATTTTGTCATCAAATTCGTCAAATTTTATGTCATAAATTTGAAAAAGGATTGAATATTTTGTTTAAGCTTTTTTCAAGCTTCGAGAGTCTCGACCAATTATTTGTTTTCAGATTTCATAAAGCTAAAAACCTCCTTTAATTTAAATATTTGCATAGTTTGCGATGTTCGCAATTTTAGAGAGTTTTAATCAAAGCAAAAATGTTGATTTTATGATATTCGACACTCTCTTTGAGCTTTTCGAGTCTAAAAAATCTTGACCCAAATTATATTACAAATTGGACAAAAACAACGGAAGAAAGAGAATATTAGTGTGTAGTTTGTTTTTGTTTCATAAAACTTATTAATTTAAAAAAATTTAAATTTTTGTTTTTTCAAGATTTTTATTCGGCCAAAAAACACGCTCATTATGATAATATTTGCACACATAAATTTAAGAATATTTTTATTAAATTTTATTATTGTAAAATGTCAGCCGCTGCTGTGTTGCCGTCCCTGCCCGCAAAATGTCCATTGCCCGTGCAAAACATTCCAAAAAGCACATCCGCGTCCATTGAGGACCAACAAGGCAAAAAAAAGATATTTAATGCTTTTTTTGCTTTTTTAAAAATTATATATTTGAAATTGGAAAATTAATCCTAATGGGGTTAGCACCACATCTTAGAACATATAAAAAGGGATTTGGGGCAAATTTTACCTCCTTTTTGGTGTTGGAGATTTCAGTCCCGGGTAAAAGGAGACTTCATCCGTACAGAAGCTAAAACATGGTTTAAAAGCGGAATGACAAAATTTCTAATATATTTTTCGGAAGCGGTTTTGGTGATTTTGAGTCTGGGCAAAATGATCAAATTTAATTTAAAAATGATTGACTTTTATTTTCTCTTTATATTTAATGTAAATTTATTAATGTTTTGATTTATTAATTTAAAAATTGTTAGCCAATATTAAAACAATTATTTATTAATATTTTATAATTAATAAATTTATAATAAAAACATTTGCAGGCAAATTGGTGGCCCATTGTGTGCTCGTCCAATGCACCAAGGGCCAGGCTTATCTGATTATTCAACAATTGGACAATTCGGTGGCACCAAAAGCGGTCACATTGTGCGTGCCCGACATGGACCGACCGTTTGATCTGAAGATCAAAACCATTTCGGTAAACGGCGGAACGGCACAATGCGCAATTGTTGAAGGGTTTTTTGTAGTCTATAAATATTTTCAAAATCTGAAAACTTAAAAAATTATAAATTTTTCGGATTTTGATTTCCTAATTCTGAACATTTTTGGGTCCGGAATTCTGGATTCTGCCATTTTTTGAAGTCCGGAATTTTTGGATTCCGAACATTTTTGGGAGTCTAAAATTTGGATTTCGGACATTTTGTGAGCCGGATTCCGTTTTCGAACACCTGGTTACATGCTATATAGCCAATACGTACGGTAGTGGTAATGTATGTGCTGGTGGTTAAGCATACGGTAGTTTAAAAAATTAAAATTCTTTTTCTTTGTTTCAGGACACGCATCCAAATCGAATGCACATGCCAGTGTACATTCAGGTAAATTTTTGTACACCTATATATATTTTAAGTATTTAGGAGTAAAAAAATGACAATTATTTTGCTTTTTATACGAGAACGAACTAAATAATTTATTTAAAATTTATTTTAAACATTTAAAAACAAGGTTCATTACAACCCGGAAGAGCGCTGTCCGCTCGAACATTTGGTGGATTTGTTGGCCGAAACTGTGTTGGGCCGTCACAATTTTGAACTTCGCAAAAATTTGACCATCGACCTGTTCGATTCGGTCTGTTACATTAAAAAAAAATTGATTTCGCATTAATTACAAATTTGTTTGTGGTCTTTTTGTTTTTATTTGAAAATTTAAGGCGGCAAACGCAGCCATCAGAGACGGGGCGGGCTTCATTGTGACGGATCGGCACCGTCTCCAGCAGATCAGCTTTGGTGCCAAACAAGCTCGAGCAGTACTTGCACCGACAAATGGTAAAAGAGGAAATAAAATAATACTACAAGCTTAAAATTTTTAAAACTCAATTTGCGTAAATTTAAAAAAAACATTGTTAGAAGTCCTGATTTCTCCGGCTTCCGATGATCCCGCTGAACTGCTCCAATACGATGCAACGCTGAGCACCCACCAGCGTGCCGATTTTTTGCGCTTTTTAATGAAAGGTGAAAATATATTTAATTTTTTTCAATTAATATTTGTTAGCAACATTTTTAATTTCCAAAATTGTCAAATTCATATTAGCTGCATATTAAAATGCTAATTTTAAATTTCCAAAACCAAAATTGAATATTCGGGGTGCAAAAATATTATATTAAAGTAGCCAATTTCAAATTGATAACCCAAAATTCATATTCAGAGTGCAAAAATGTGCTGGTGGCCCATTGGAGTTCGGCAAAATTGGCGGCTGACGCTTTAAAAATCGGTACCCATTAAATATATATATTATTTAAAAGCAATAAAATTAATTCAAATTTATTTAGAGAAGGAAAAGAAAAAGGAAAAAGAAGGAAAAGGTGTCAATAGCGAGAAGGAGGAAGTTGCAAACACTGTGGCCGGATATTTGGTGATTTTTTTGTTATAAAAAAATATTAAATTAAAAAAAGATTTTTTTCTCTTTATTCATTAAATTCTTTTTCCAGATTGCCTCTGGTTATTTTTTTTGGTTAAAAAATAAATTTTAATTGTTAATTAAAAATTCTTACTGGGTTTTTACGGGTTAAGGTTTTTAGCCGTATAGCTTACACCCTTACGACCCTTACCCGTAATCCTAACCCGCTTTTTTTGAGAATTCCGGTCTCTAGTTAATTGAATATGTATTAATGTTTAAATTTCTTTATAAAATAATCATTTTTAAATTAAATTCCCTTTCCAGATTGCCTCTGGTGAGCGTGTATTGTGCCTTTATGCGGAAAATTATAAAATTGCCGACTCTTTACTGGCTGCTCACATTGACAGGAATCAGCAGAAGGGGACGGTAATCAATGTTTTTATTTTTTTATTAGAGAATATAATTAAATTTGAAATATATTGATTTTTTTTTCAAAATTTTCGATCAATTTCTGTTGTGCCGCCACCCAATGGGGCCACTTGCGCGCGCTCGGCACACTCCGCACGCGACCCATCTATCGACGGCACACGCGCATGGTGCCATCCAACGTCAAATAT
Source organism: Globodera pallida (assembly GCA_020449905.1). Lineage (NCBI taxonomy): Eukaryota > Metazoa > Nematoda > Chromadorea > Rhabditida > Heteroderidae > Globodera > Globodera pallida. The sequence goes on along the minus strand of JAIXHY010000022.1, from coordinate 2,024,487 downwards.
GACAAGCTGTTCGCGATGAACATTGGCATCAACATTTTTTGAATGTGGAAAGTGATCGGGCGATTGGGGATGATCAGGCAGTTTCGGATCAGGATAATCAGATAATTATGAGAACAAATTATTCGTGTTTTTTTAAAAATTGGAGTCATGTTTCAAATTGATAAATTTGTGTCCTTAAATTAATCTTCTAACTTAATTACTTAATATTAAGTGTAATTCTAAAGAATTTTAAGAAAGTTTTCGATTTTTTAGGAATTTAAAAGCCTTTAAACTTCATCATTATTTTCTAGGGTAGTGCACGGTCGGTTTTAAACCGAAGGGTCCCGATTTTCGGTTAGGCCGGTTTTGCCATCCCGGTTTTCGGTTTGGTTTTAGGCCGACACCCGGTTAACCGAAAACCGAAACAGGTTTTCGGCAAATCATAGGGGAAGGGACCCTTTTGATTTTCAAATTCGTAAATTTTGGACTAATTTTTTAAGCAAATTTCGTTAAATTCTAAAATTTTCCCGCCTGATGCCTACTGGCAAATAAGAACAAACTTTTAAAACCTTCTAAAATCTAATAAACATTTATTTTGGCATAAATGTAAGTTGTTAATTTTTTTAAATAAAATTTTTTTTTGTTTTTTGTCACATAAATAAAAAAAATAAAAGCATTTAAATTTGAAAGTTATTTAGAAACCATAAAAATCGTTAAATAATTAAAAAATAGACATAATAATGCACAAAAATTTAATGCTAACCATTAATTATCCAGTCGCCTTATGTTTGTTTGTTTGTTTGTTTGTTGCACCAAATCCAACGGAAATTTGATGACATTTACATGAATGGACTGATTGATTTTTCTGGCTTAAGGCATTAATTTTAATTAACAAAACAAAATTTGGCATTTTTTTCGTTTTAAAATTGCAATATGCGTGATGAAATTGCTCGTCAATATATGTGTAATCATCATGGGATGGTTTGAGTTCATTTTTATGCCATTATAAAAGCGAATTAAATTTAATTAAAAATATATTGCATTTGTTTTTTTAAATATTTTAATAAAAATACGCCAATATGAATTGTGACAATGCGAAATTTATTTTTTTCTTTTTTATCATTTTTCTGTGCGCAAATTTTGCCGTCTGCAATGAACTAGAAGGTAATTTTTGAAACAAAAAAATGTTAACATTTTAGCCAATAAACCATTTTTTAAGAAATTTTAATTAAAAAAACGAATAAAATTGATAAATAGGTATGTACTATCACGATTATTTTTTCTAAAATCGAACTTATTAATTAAATATTTTATGAAAGCAATTTAATTAATTTAAAATTAAATTATTAGCTTTTTAACAATTATTTCTAACAAAAAAAATGAAATTAATCATAAAAATAATTATTTTTGTTTATTTCCCAAGATTACGTGGAAAAATCGGTAAATAGTGAAACAAAATTGCACAAATTAGCCGACTTCGCAATTGATTGGGCTCACAACAACGGACTGATTTTAAGAACCAAACAATTTCTTAACAAGTAAAATTACCTAAATTTAAAACCCAATTGGAATATAATTGACAAATTAATTTTTATCACTTTTTAAAATTTTAGGCCCCAAATTTTTGAGCTTAAAATGTCAATAAATTCCACTAGAACCCGGACTTGAGGACCAATCGAGATCCAATCGAGAATCTCGAAAATCTCGGTCGAGTCCATATTTTCCATCGAGTTTGGATCGAGTCTCTAACAAAATTGAGATTTACCGAGATTTCGATCGAGAATCTCTAACAAATCTAATTGAGATTCACCGAGATTTCGATCGAGAATCTCTAACAAATCTAATTGAGATTCACCGAGATTTCGATCGAGAATCTCTAACAAATCTAATTGAGATTCACCGAGATTTCGATCGAGAATCTCTAACAAATCTCAATCGAGATTTACCGAGTTTCGATCGAGAATCTCTTTGAGATTTACCGAGATTTCGATCGAAACTCTCTAACAAATCTCAATTGAGATTCACCGAGATTTCGATAAGACTCTCTAACAAATCTTAATCGAAGATTTTGATCGAGAATCTCGGTCGGTGCGTGCTCTAAATTCCATACACTTTTAGAAGTGACGTCGCCGAATTTGCACCAGTGTCACTTCTACCATCGCCATTTCCGCGACACGCTTTTGAGAAAGCGGTTGCTGTGCATGAGGTTGGAAACAAATTGAAAAAATCAATTTTAATGGAGTTGTAAAAACAATAAATTAAAAGAGAAAAAATGTTTAATTTCAATTCATTTTAAGTATGTGCATTTAAATTTTTTTTTTTTTTAAATTGCTCAGCAAATTAAACAATATGTATGTTATACTACAATAAATGCAAGCACTTTATTCTATAAAATTGTAGAAATTTTAAACTAATTTACCTACCTATCATTTGGTTATAATAGTTTTTTTCTTTTTATTTTGCATTATGAATAATTTCAGAAAAGTAAACAAAAATAATTAAAAATTTACATAATTTAATTTTTGTCACTTATATTTTAATTTTTAACCCTTTCCTAATGTAGGCGTTGCAATTGCTGTACTTTCGCGTCGCATGCGACTACGAGTTCATGATGGACGCGTACAAAGATGTGGTGAACACGGACGACCACCTGCGACAGTTGGTGAACATCATAAAGGATGCGCATAAGCAAGGCATCAAACAGCCGACCACTTTGCTCATCATGCGAGCAGTCAGTTGGCTTAGCGGGATGGTTGGCATTTTGGCGCATTGGCACTTTCACGATTTTTGGCATTTTGGTCCAAACAAAATGATGTGCCGTGCCGTGCTTGCCCACAGTTTTAGAATACCTAAACACCCAAAAATATTTCGGGAATAAGCCAGAGAGGGCTTCGGATGCTGACTAAAGAAATGAATTGAGGACCGATCGAGAATCTCGATGAGAATTTCGATCGTCCTTCCTCTACTGCTGACTAGTCATTGGCAGGGCTAAGATTTTAGGGTTTTGTAAGCATCTGAATTTGTACCTATTTTGCCATTTTTTTTAAATTTCTTAAGAAAAATACAATTTAAAATTCGAATTTTCTTGACAAGGTCACTAATTTTTCAAAACTTCTCATTAAAATGAATAAAATTCGAATTTTTCTTGTCAAAAGATCCTTCAAAGAACAAAAAATGTACCCCCATAAAATCGAATTATTTTTTTTCAACCTATAAGTGTCAATTTTTGAGAGTTTTCAAACCTAAAAATCTTAGCACCTGGTAAATGGTTATGAATCTTGGCATTAGCGCTTTCAAATAGTTTCAAGGCATTCTGCTGTTCAAATTATGATATGCAAATAATTAGCATTGTACCAAAGAAATTTTTTGTTAAATTTTGTTTCAATATATAAAAATGGGCTTACCTATTTTGGTAAGAAGCAAAAGACTCGGATTTTTTTTTAAAGTTTACTATTCAGGACTATATGCTGAACACACTGAACAGTAAAGAAAATGATGACGAATACGAACTTAAACAAGTAAAAAATAAATAAATATAAATTTAAATGTTATTTTAAACAAAATTAAAAAACAACATTTTTAAATAATTAAAAATGCACATTTAGGTTGAAGTGAACACCGGTGCCATAGGCGGTTTGGGCATTGACCGACGGACCACCGAACTGCATCGGCAAATGTTGCGAAAAGTTGGTATGGACACATCAAATTCGCCCGCAAATAATGGCGATTCGAATATGATCGAATCATTATTTATGGCATGGTAATTCTAATTTTTTTTGAAATTTTTAACGAAATATTGCCAAATGTAAGAAAAATGAGAATTGTTATGAATTAACAATTGATTACTTATTTGGCATTTTTGGTGAAAACAAAAAATCTTTTTTTAATATTAAAATTGTTTTTGTTAAAAAATGTTTATGCATAAATTTGAAACTTATCGAATGAAATTTAAGGGAAGCATTCGGCAACAAAAATGCACTGTTTGTTTTTTTGTCGCACGAGCGGCTTCAGTACAAATTCGAGCTGCGCAACATCCAGTGCCAACTTGAAGAGCTGTCCAACGGTCAAATGAAGGTTGAGTACGTTTCACTGAAGGCCGGCTATGAACAGTAAAATTTGCATTAAATTCAAATTAATAATTTATAATAAATTTAATATATTAATCATTAAATGTTTACTTTTATCAAATAGATTCGGTTGAAGAATCTGAATCTGACCTCTGTTTCAACAAATTCCGAACTCCCGGACCAAAATTCGAACATTTGGTCGAAAATTCCAAATTTTTCCCAAAATCAATTTTGGCCTCAAAGTCTCCAAAAAGCATGAATTCGCTTCATTGTAATTTTGTCTTTTTTGACGACTTATAGCCCTAACACTAATTTTTGGAAAAATTTGAATTCTCAAAAAAATGTTCGAATTCTGTACTTAGGATCAGACAACATGGAGGTCAGTTTCGGAGTCTACGCCCCCGAATACCCCTAGAAACACTTGTTCTCGACTTTTAATAATCACTGACGCATTTTCCCAGAGCCAATTCGTTAACTTGGAAAATTAATAAATTATTTTATGATTTTAAAGATTGAAATTGGGCGAAGATTATTCGCTACTTTTAAATGGCGAAATTGTTGGCGTTGTGTATTCGACAATTTCTGCACTTGGTCATCAGGCAAATGCACGAGAAATGGAAGCGCGACGGACAATTGAATTGTCAAATGCTATTGTAAATAATATTCAAATTTATTTAAAAACTTAAAAATATTTTAATATTTAAAAAATTATAAATTCACAAAATTAAAGATTTCAAAAAGTGTTAAAATAATAAAGTTCGCTTTTTTAATTTAAATTTTTTCGAACAAAAAAGAATTTCCAATAAAATTTAAGATCTTGCCCATTTTGTGTTTTTAAAAATCAACTTTTGTTTAAATTAAATCAAAAATTGAAAAAAATATATATAAACAACTTTTCAGAAAGCGCCATCATTGGCAATTGCCATTAGCAGCTCAAAGAAGATTCAACAGGTGTCAGAGAAAAAGCAAATTGATTTATTAACGACTTTATTAATTAAAAAAATAATTATTATTATTTTCCAGCTTCTCACAACGCCTGGCACCTTGGAAAGATTTTTTCCGAGTGCCACGGAAGCCGACAAAGTGGCAGCAATTCGTGAAACGTTTACCGGTTTGTGGGGCCTCGAAAAAAGTGACGAGCAAACAGAAAGGCGCATTAAGGTAATTTTATTGGCAACCTTGCTAATTAATGTTAATTAAAAAAGGACGAGTAATTTTAAAGAGTTAATTAGCGGCATATGTTTGTTTTAATAAGGGCAATTAATATAATTAATAAAAAAATAAGTCAATAAAGAATTATCGTTAATTTATGTGATTTGCTAACAAGCGTAATTAATGTTACTGAGTGTTAATTGCCAATAAGGCAAGCACTAATTTATTAATTTAAAATCAATAAATTAATTTATTTTATTTGTTCAGGATGCCATTGAAAATCCCGCAAATTATGTGCTAAAATCGAATGGGGAATGTGGTGGAAACAATTTTTACGACGAAGCGTTAGCCGAAAAGTTGCGCACAATGCCGCAAGCCGAACGCGCTTCGCATATTTTAATGCAAAAGCTGATTCCAATGGCAACAAAGGTAAAAACATAAAGAAATGCCGTTCATTTAACCCATTTGTATGTACGCAAAACCTGCAATACAGTATATTAGTGTCTGTAGGACAAAAGATAAAAAACAGCAACGGTTAGGTAAGGAAAATCATAAGCTGGTTGGAATAAGCAAAGACCAGCTTGGACAAAAGTTCTCTCAATGTTTAATGTACTGTACATTCTGTAATCAAACCAAAATATACGGTGGTGGTATTAGTGCAACAATACTGTTTCCTATTTGAGATAAAGCAGTAATTTTTAAAATTCTAGTCTTATTTTTTTCTAAAATTCGATATATTTTTTTCTTTTTGGTAAGATTAACGAAAGAAAAGACATTAATATTTATTTTTTATTAAAATTTAGAATTATTTCCTTCGTCCGTTCCATGAGCCAAAGCTCAATGTTGTCGTCGGCGAACTCGGCGTGAACGGCACGTTGTTGGGCAACTTGCATGACCAAAGTGTTCAGGCACAATGTGCAGAGTGGGACATTTGTTGCGCACAAAGTTGAGGGAGGTCAGAGGGATGAGGGCCAGGAATTTTAAATTTTTCCAACTGCAAAAATTCCACTTCAAATTTACCTATTATAATATTTTTGAAAAAAATAACTAAAATTGAAAATGCTTCTCTAAAATGCCAAGAAGATTTCGTCTAAATTGCCAACCACAAAAAATTAGAATAGAAACATTTATTTAGGAAAAATAAAATATTAAAATTTTTAATCACGTCTCTGGCAGGCCAACGAAGGCGGCATCAGTGTTGGCACCGGTGTGGGCGACTCGCCCTATTTGTTTTAGACGGCGGCGTCCGCATTTGACGGATTTGATATACGCATATATATTTCGAAATTCAATTATAAAACCTTTTTTTTGCTTTTGTAGTTTTGTTGTCTTGAATAAATATCAAAATATTCAAATCGTTTTTGATTTACAGACAGATGAGAGGATCAAAACACCGTAATTGCAAATTGCGTAATTTAAAGTAACAGTAATCTAAAAACAGCCCAAAACACGTAATTGTAAGCAATCCGTAACAGCCAAAACACCGTAACTGCAGAACACGTAAACAGCCAAAACACGTAGTTATAAGCAATCCGTAACAGCCAAAACACCTAATCACGTAACCGTAACAGCCAAAACACGTAATTTCAAGTAACCGTAACAGCCAAAACACCTAACTGCAGAACACGAACACGTAAACAGCCAAACACGTAATTTCAAGTAACCGTAACAGCCAAAACACGTAATTTTAAGCAATCCGTAATAGCCAAAACACCGTAACTGCAGAACACGTAAACAGCCAAAAGACGTAATTATAAGCAATCCATAACAGGCAAAACACCGTAATTGCAAAACACGTAATTTAACGTAACCGTTAACATCTAAAACACGTACATTAAGCAACCCGTAACAGTTAAAACACCGTAACTGCAAAACACGCAACTTTAATAATACGTAACAACAAAACAAGTTACTTTAAGTAACCGTAACAGCCAAAACACCGTAATTGCAAAACACGTAACTTAACGTAACCGTTAACATCTAAAACACGTACATTAAGCAACCCGTAACAGTTAAAACACCGTAACTGCAAAACACGCAACTTTAATAATACGTAACAACAAAACAAGTTACTTTAAGTAACCGTAACAGCCAAAACACCGTAATTGCAAAACACGTAATTTAACGTAACCGTTAACATCTAAAACACGTACTTTAAGCAACCCGTAACAGTTAAAACACCGTAACTGCAGAACACGTAATTTCAAGTAACCGTAACAGCAAAAACACGTAACTTTAATAATCCGTAACAACAAAACAAGTAACTTAGGTAACCGTAACAGCCAAAACACCGTAATTACAAAACACGTAATTTAAAGTAACCGTAACATCTAAAACACGTAATTGTAAGCAATCCGTAACAGGCAAAACACCGTAACTGCAGAACACGTAAACAGCCAAAACACGTAATTTTAAGCAAGCCGTAGCAGCGCCAAAACACCTGTAACTGCAGAACACGTAAACAGCCAAAACACGTAATTATAAGCAAATTACGGTGTTTGGCTGTTACGGTTACTTAAAGTAACTTATTTTAATGCTACGGATTATTAAAGTTGCGCGTTTTTGCTGTTACGGTTACTTGAAATTAGGTGTTTTAATTACGGTGTTTTGACTGTTACGGATTGCTTACATTACGTGTTTTAGATTTTACGGTTACTTGAATTACGTGTTTTCCAATTACGGTGTTTTAACTGTCATGGATTGCTTACGCTTACAATTACGTGTTTTATATGTTACGGTTACTTTAAATTACGTGTTCTGCAGTTCACGGTGTTTTGGCTGTTACGGATTGCTTAAAATTACGTGTTGCTGTTACGGATTGCTTACATTACGTGTTTTAGATTTTACGGTTACTTGAAATAACGTGTTCTACAGTTACGGTGTTTTGGCTGTCACGGATTGCTTACAATTACGTGTTTTAGATGTTACGGTTACTTTAAATTACGTGTTTTGTAATTACGGTGTTTTGGCTGTTACGGTTACCTAAGTTACTTGTTTTGTTGTTACGGATTATTAAAGTTACGTGTTTTTGCTGGTACGGTTACTTTAAATAACGTGGTTTGCAGTTATGGTGTTTTGCCTGTTACGGATTGCTTACAATTACGGTGTTTTGGCTGTTACGGTTACTTGAAATTACGTGTTTTCCATTTACGTTGTTTTGACTGTTACGGATTGCTTACAAGTACGTGTTTTAGATGTTAACGGTTACTTTAAATTACGTGTTTTGCAATTACGGTGTTTAGGCTGTTACTGATTGCTTAAAATTACGTGTTTTGGCTGTTTACGTGTTCTGCAGTTACGGTGTTTTGCCTGTTACGGATTGCTTACAATTAACGGTTACTTTTAATTACGTGTTTTGCAATTAAGGTGTTTTGGCTGTTTACGTGTTCTGCAGTTGCGGTGTTTTGCCTGTTACGGATTGCTTACAATTAACGCTTACTTTAAATTACGTGTTTTGCAATTAAGGTGTTTTGGCTGTTTACATGTTCTGCAGTTACGGTGTTTTAACTGTGAAACAGCCCAAAACACGTAATTGTAAGCAATCCGTAACAGTTAAAACACCGTAACTGCAAAACACGCAACTTTAATAACCCGGAACAACAAAACAAGTTACTTTAAGTAACCGTAACAGATAAAACCGTAATAGCAAAACACGTAATTTCAATAACCGTTAATGTAAGCAAGCCGTAGCAGCGCCAAAACACCGTAACTGCAGAACACGTAAACAGCCAAAACACGTAATTATAAGCAAATTACGGTGTTTGGCTGTTACGGTTACTTAAAGTAACTTATTTTAATGCTACGGATTATTAAAGTTGCGCGTTTTTGCTGTTACGGTTACTTGAAATTAGGTGTTTTAATTACGGTGTTTTGACTGTTACGGATAACTGCATAGCACGTTGCAAATTTTAAGCAATCCTAACAGCCAAAACACCGTAATTTCAAGTAATCTGTAATTGTCAAAACACGCAATTTTAAGTAAGCGCAAGTAACTGCCAAAAACGTAATTTTAAGCATTCCGTAATAGTCAAACACGAAATTCGAATACGTGTTTTGGCTGGTTACGTGTTTCTGCAGTTAGGTGTTTTGGCTCTTACGGATTGTTTATAATTACGTGTTTTGGCTGTTTACGTGTTCTGCAGTTACGGTGTTTTGCCTGTTACGGATTGCTTACAATTACGTGTTTTTGCTGTTACGGTTACTTGAAATAACGTGTTTTGCAATTACGTGTTTTAGATGTTAACGGTCAAAACACGTTATTTCAATAACCGTTAATTGTAAGCAATCCGTAACAGGCAAAAACACCGTAACTGCAGAACACGTAAACAGCCAAAACACCGTAATTACAAAACACGTAAATTTAAAGTAACCGTAACATCGAAAACACGTAAATGTAAGCAATCCGTAACAGTTAAAACACCGTAATTGAAAAACACATAATTCAAGACGTCAACAGCCAAAACACGTAGCTATAAGCAATCCGTAACAGCCAAAACACCTGACTGCAGAACACGTAAGCAGCCAAACACTTTATTTCAAGTAACCGTAACAACCTAAACACGTCATTTCAATTAATTAGGAGCATCCCCGCTACACAGCGTCTGCATGAAAATTACCAATTAAGATAAAATGTGTTCAAATGTTTTTAAACAAAATTTATGCAAAAAATTGTACAATGAAATAAAATTGCGGCGTCAAAGATCATCACACGTTTCGTTTTCAATTTTACGTGTTTTGGCTGTTAAGGTTACTGAAATAACGTGATGAATTATTAAAGTTTCGAACTGTTCTTGAAATAACGTGTTTTGGCTGTTTACGTGTTCTGCAGTCAGGTGTTTTGACTATTACGGATTATTCAAAATTGCGTGTATTGACTATTACGAATTATTCGAAATTGCGTGTTTTGTCTTTATTCGAATTCGACTATTACGGATTGCTTAAAATTACGTGTTTTGGCTGGTTACGTGTTTCTGCAGTTAGGTGTTTTGGCTCTTACGGATTGTTTATAATTACGTGTTTTGGCTGTTTACGTGTTCTGCAGTTACGGTGTTTTGCCTGTTACGGATTGCTTACAATTACGTGTTTTTGCTGTTACGGTTACTTGAAATAACGTGTTTTGCAATTACGTGTTTTAGATGTTAACGGTCAAAACACGTTATTTCAATAACCGTTAATTGTAAGCAATCCGTAACAGGCAAAAACACCGTAACTGCAGAACACGTAAACAGCCAAAACACCGTAATTACAAAACACTTAAATTTAAAGTAACCGTAACATCGAAAACACGTAAATGTAAGCAATCCGTAACAGTTAAAACACCGTAATTGAAAAACACATAATTCAAGACGTCAACAGCCAAAACACGTAGCTATAAGCAATCCGTAACAGTCAAAACACCTGACTGCAGAACACGTAAGCAGCCAAACACTTTATTTCAAGTAACCGTAACAACCTAAACACGTCATTTCAATTAATTAGGAGCATCCCCGCTACACAGCGTCTGCATGAAAATTACCAATTAAGATAAAATGTGTTCAAATGTTTTTAAACAAAATTTATGCAAAAAATTGTACAATGAAATAAAATTGCGGCGTCAAAGATCATCACACGTTTCGTTTTCAATTTTACGTGTTTTGGCTGTTAAGGTTACTGAAATAACGTGATGAATTATTAAAGTTTCGAACTGTTCTTGAAATAACGTGTTTTGGCTGTTTACGTGTTCTGCAGTCAGGTGTTTTGACTATTACGGATTATTCAAAATTGCGTGTATTGACTATTACGAATTATTCGAAATTGCGTGTTTTGTCTTTATTCGAATTCGACTATTACGGATTGCTTAAAATTACGTGTTTTGGCTGGTTACGTGTTTCTGCAGTTAGGTGTTTTGGCTCTTACGGATTGTTTATAATTACGTGTTTTGGCTGTTTACGTGTTCTGCAGTTACGGTGTTTTGCCTGTTACGGATTGCTTACAATTACGTGTTTTTGCTGTTACGGTTACTTGAAATAACGTGTTTTGCAATTACGTGTTTTAGATGTTAACGGTCAAAACACGTTATTTCAATAACCGTTAATTGTAAGCAATCCGTAACAGGCAAAAACACCGTAACTGCAGAACACGTAAACAGCCAAAACACCGTAATTACAAAACACTTAAATTTAAAGTAACCGTAACATCGAAAACACGTAAATGTAAGCAATCCGTAACAGTTAAAACACCGTAATTGAAAAACACATAATTCAAGACGTCAACAGCCAAAACACGTAGCTATAAGCAATCCGTAACAGCCAAAACACCTGACTGCAGAACACGTAAGCAGCCAAACACTTTATTTCAAGTAACCGTAACAACCTAAACACGTCATTTCAATTAATTAGGAGCATCCCCGCTACACAGCGTCTGCATGAAAATTACCAATTAAGATAAAATGTGTTCAAATGTTTTTAAACAAAATTTATGCAAAAAATTGTACAATGAAATAAAATTGCGGCGTCAAAGATCATCACACGTTTCGTTTTCAATTTTACGTGTTTTGGCTGTTAAGGTTACTGAAATAACGTGATGAATTATTAAAGTTTCGAACTGTTACTTGAAATAACGTGTTTTGGCTGTTTACGTGTTCTGCAGTCAGGTGTTTTGACTATTACGGATTATTCAAAATTGCGTGTATTGACTATTACGAATTATTCGAAATTGCGTGTTTTGTCTTTATTCGAATTCGACTATTACGGATTGCTTAAAATTACGTGTTTTGGCTGGTTACGTGTTTCTGCAGTTAGGTGTTTTGGCTCTTACGGATTGTTTATAATTACGTGTTTTGGCTGTTTACGTGTTCTGCAGTTACGGTGTTTTGCCTGTTACGGATTGCTTACAATTACGTGTTTTTGCTGTTACGGTTACTTGAAATAACGTGTTTTGCAATTACGTGTTTTAGATGTTAACGGTCAAAACACGTTATTTCAATAACCGTTAATTGTAAGCAATCCGTAACAGGCAAAAACACCGTAACTGCAGAACACGTAAACAGCCAAAACACCGTAATTACAAAACACGTAAATTTAAAGTAACCGTAACATCGAAAACACGTAAATGTAAGCAATCCGTAACAGTTAAAACACCGTAATTGAAAAACACATAATTCAAGACGTCAACAGCCAAAACACGTAGCTATAAGCAATCCGTAACAGCCAAAACACCTGACTGCAGAACACGTAAGCAGCCAAACACTTTATTTCAAGTAACCGTAACAACCTAAACACGTCATTTCAATTAATTAGGAGCATCCCCGCTACACAGCGTCTGCATGAAAATTACCAATTAAGATAAAATGTGTTCAAATGTTTTTAAACAAAATTTATGCAAAATATTGTACAATGAAATAAAATTGCGGCGTCAAAGATCATCACACGTTTCGTTTTCAATTTTACGTGTTTTGGCTGTTAAGGTTACTGAAATAACGTGATGAATTATTAAAGTTTCGAACTGTTACTTGAAATAACGTGTTTTGGCTGTTTACGTGTTCTGCAGTCAGGTGTTTTGACTATTACGGATTATTCAAAATTGCGTGTATTGACTATTACGAATTATTCGAAATTGCGTGTTTTGTCTTTATTCGAATTCGACTATTACGGATTGCTTAAAATTACGTGTTTTGGCTGGTTACGTGTTTCTGCAGTTAGGTGTTTTGGCTCTTACGGATTGTTTATAATTACGTGTTTTGGCTGTTTACGTGTTCTGCAGTTACGGTGTTTTGCCTGTTACGGATTGCTTACAATTACGTGTTTTTGCTGTTACGGTTACTTGAAATAACGTGTTTTGCAATTACGTGTTTTAGATGTTAACGGTCAAAACACGTTATTTCAATAACCGTTAATTGTAAGCAATCCGTAACAGGCAAAAACACCGTAACTGCAGAACACGTAAACAGCCAAAACACCGTAATTACAAAACACTTAAATTTAAAGTAACCGTAACATCGAAAACACGTAAATGTAAGCAATCCGTAACAGTTAAAACACCGTAATTGAAAAACACATAATTCAAGACGTCAACAGCCAAAACACGTAGCTATAAGCAATCCGTAACAGCCAAAACACCTGACTGCAGAACACGTAAGCAGCCAAACACTTTATTTCAAGTAACCGTAACAACCTAAACACGTCATTTCAATTAATTAGGAGCATCCCCGCTACACAGCGTCTGCATGAAAATTACCAATTAAGATAAAATGTGTTCAAATGTTTTTAAACAAAATTTATGCAAAATATTGTACAATGAAATAAAATTGCGGCGTCAAAGATCATCACACGTTTCGTTTTCAATTTTACGTGTTTTGGCTGTTAAGGTTACTGAAATAACGTGATGAATTATTAAAGTTTCGAACTGTTACTTGAAATAACGTGTTTTGGCTGTTTACGTGTTCTGCAGTCAGGTGTTTTGACTATTACGGATTATTCAAAATTGCGTGTATTGACTATTACGAATTATTCGAAATTGCGTGTTTTGTCTTTATTCGAATTTCGTGTTCGACTATTACGGATTGCTTAAAATTACGTGTTTTGGCTGGTTACGTGTTTCTGCAGTTAGGTGTTTTGGCTCTTACGGATTGTTTATAATTACGTGTTTTTGGCAGTTACTTGCGCTTACTTAAAATTGCGTGTTTTGACTATTACAGATTACTTGAAATTACGGTGTTTTGGCTGTTACGGATTGCTTAAAATTTGACTATTACGGTACTTGAAGTTACTTGTTTTGTTGTTACGGTTAATTAAAATTAATTGTTTGCTTGTTACGGTTACTTGAAATTACGTGTTTGGTTGTTTACGTGTTCTGCGTTAGGTGTTTTGGCTGTTATACGGAGTGCTTACAATTACGTGTTTTGGCTGTTTACGTGTTCTGCAGTTAGGTGTTTTGGCTGTTACGGATTGCTTAAATTTGACTATTACGGATTATTCAAAATTGCGTGTATTGACTATTACGAATTATTCGAAATTGCGTGTTTTGGCTTTATTCGAATTTCGTGTTCGACTATTACGGATTGCTTAAAATTACGTGTTTTGGCTGGTTACGTGTTTCTGCAGTTAGGTGTTTTGGCTCTTACGGATTGTTTATAATTACGTGTTTTGGCTGTTTACGTGTTCTGCAGTTACGGTGTTTTGCCTGTTACGGATTGCTTACAATTACGTGTTTTTGCTGTTACGGTTACTTGAAATAACGTGTTTTGCAATTACGTGTTTTAGATGTTAACGGTCAAAACACGTTATTTCAATAACCGTTAATTGTAAGCAATCCGTAACAGGCAAAAACACCGTAACTGCAGAACACGTAAACAGCCAAAACACCGTAATTACAAAACACGTAAATTTAAAGTAACCGTAACATCGAAAACACGTAAATGTAAGCAATCCGTAACAGTTAAAACACCGTAATTGAAAAACACATAATTCAAGACGTCAACAGCCAAAACACGTAGCTATAAGCAATCCGTAACAGCCAAAACACCTGACTGCAGAACACGTAAACAGCCAAACACTTTATTTCAAGTAACCGTAACAACCTAAACACGTCATTTCAATTAATTAGGAGCATCCCCGCTACACAGCGTCTGCATGAAAATTACCAATTAAGATAAAATGTGTTCAAATGTTTTTAAACAAAATTTATGCAAAAAATGGTACAATGAAATAAAATTGCGGCGTCAAAGATCATCACACGTTTCGTTTTCAATTGCACAAACAAAGAAACAAAACAAAAAATGCATTTTCGTGTTTTAATTGAATTGGGAGCGATCGGACGAAACTGAGACTATTGTTTTCTTTTCATTGAGTTTTTTGACTGAAGAATGAGATACGTTTAATTTGATTAAAATAAAATTTCTGGACACCAAAATTTTTGCCAAATATTGTTAATTCAAACATTGCAAGCGCGAAATTGGTATTTGCATTCTGGTGATCGGGTCTGTCTGATCAGAGTGACCAAAATCGTTCCAACTCAATTTTGTGCCCCTTTAATTGGTCTAATTTTGTCGAAAATTTCGTGTCCAAAGAGTATATAAGTATATATAATATATACACATAAAAGATGGACTAAAATACAACAAAAATTTCAATCATCGGTATGATTCATAACAACAATTTGTTTATGAAATGAACACCGTTTTGCGCTGTTGGGTTAATAAAAATATATATAACACATATAAAAGTGTGTCACGGAGTTGGCTAATGTATTTGGAAAAGGTAAAGCTCGTGGTGATACTCAACATTTGATGTAGGAAAACATTTGAATTTATGGAATATCGACCTATTACGGTAGGGGTTATACAGTATGCAAAAGTGTACTGTCTGTTGTTTTTGTGTTTCCGCTTCAATGCCTCCCGTCCAGCGCGTCCAAATATTTGTAGTCGATCAGACGAGGTATCAGGATGTGTCTAAAAAATGATGAAATAATTAAAATGCCTGATCACTGATCTTCAAAAATTTGATCAATCGCAATCTCAAAGATTGTGATCAATATTTTTGTGTCAAGGCTCAATCAAAAATGCCCACCGAATTGGCAAGAAGCAGAAGCACACGATGGGAAAGACCATTTCAATGAACGGATAGGGGGAGAAGCCGACGGCACACAGGATGATCAGTTGAATCAATTGGCATGCCGTGAACAGGTGCACCTTCCGTTGCGGCACTCGTCGAATGTAGTGCGTGGGTGGGTAGGCTTGCTGAAAAAGTTGGATAAGCAAATTTTAAAAATTTAAATCTACTTTTTGGCATTAAAAAATTTTAACATTTTTAATATTTATTCAACCTGAACCCTTTTTGCACAAGCAACATGTGTTAACTTTAGATTTTGCTATTTTTTCTTTACAATCAATCAGTGTGAAATGTTCCCAAAATTTTGTTTTCCGAAGCCCCCTGACCGCTTCTCGCCCTGTACCAGGGATGGGCAAAATCGGAAAATAAAACCCAAATACAAGACCCGAAATTTCCGAAATCCCAAAAATCCGAACGATTTAAAATCCGAAATCCAAAAATCCCGAAATTTCCGAAACATCCGAAACCCGAAATTTTGCCCATCCCTGCTCTGTACAGTGCAGTATCCTTTTGTAAGTTTTTCCCATTTCGTTTTTTTCGAAGCCCCCTGTTTGCCTCTCGGCCTGCACCGTACTATAAATACGGTAATACCGTACTATAGTAGTACCTTTCACATTAAATACAGTGTCTCATTCGTTAAGTTTTTGGTTTCCAAGCCCCCCCCCCCCTTATGGCAGCAGGCAGACCTGTTCCGTGATAAGCAGCAACAGCCGCTCCACCATTTCGTTGCCGGTCAACGAAGTGAATGCCATGTAGAGGAAGAGGCCTGATTAAACCAATTAAAATAAGCTCCTTTATTACAAAGTTGAAAATATATTTTTGAAATTGGCGAAAAACAAAACGGCAAACATTAACTACAGTATACGTACCATGGAGCACCGAAGTGGGAATCCACTGCAGGGGAAAGGGCAGCAGGCAGAAGGCAGAACCGAGGATGAGCAGGTGGGCCTGGTAATTATAAAAATTCAACAACAACAAAAAACCTTCAAGTTGAGAAAGATGCTCGTAATTTTAAATTATTTTTTTCATTAAAAATAATTTAATAAAAAATAAATTACCACCAGCGTGGCCAACCGAGTTTCGCGCACGTTCATTATTCTGAATGTTCGAGATTGTTAAGGTGCTTTTGTTGGCACTGGACACCCCCCTGAGAGATTAATCACCGGTTGCTATGTATCAAGATCACTTTTTAGAACTAGGGATGCGAATTTTAAGGTACTAAAAACGCGAGATAGGCGCAGCCTAGAAAAATGTCAAAATAGGCACTACAAATTTTCATTTTTAAGGTAAATTCAATAAAACTTATCAACTCTGCCCAAAAAAAGTGCGGGGAGCATTTTTCGATTTATTACATTTTCTTAAGGAATTTTTCAAAAAAATGCCGAAACTGGCACAAAACCCTCAAAATTCCAAAATAGGCACCAAAGGATCCAAAAGTGCCAAAATAGGCAGCATTTATAGGCACTAAAAAGTCGCTGTAATTCAAAAATTGTTCTTTCGAATAAATGCTATTTTTCTTACACTTCATGCACGTGGCCCTGCGCCACTCGCTCCTCCACGTCGGCCAACGCGCGCAGGTGCAGCGGCGAGTGGGGCAGCGCGCCGTGCATCCACGGCAGGCCGACAATGGACAAGAACATGTTGAGAATGGCCACCACAAACATGTCCAAGTGCTGGGAACTGCCCTTCTTTAGCCTAAAAAATATTTTTAAGACAATTTTTATTCTGTTGTTAAAAATTAATTTTAAAAAAGATTGGCACACTTTTTAGTAAAAAAATTTTGGTTTCAATTTTTAAGGAAAATTAGGACATTCTTTCCTTAAAAATAAATATTTTTGGCCTTTCTCCGGCCGTAACGATTATTTAAAAAAAATTAATAATTTAAAAGAAAATTGTTTTATTTATTAAAATTGCAAGCCTTTATTTTTTTAAATTTTACTGATAAAAGACGAAACTAAATTTAGAATTTTTGTTATTTAATAAAATTCCTTTTTTATATAAATTTGGTATCATATTTCAAAAAATTCACAAAAATGGCATAATTTGAAAAAAGGACAATTCTGGTATTTGCCACTTAAAAATGGTAGCATTCTGGCATCCCTGAAGCTTTCCCCGTGCCATAAACTTGTAAATATAGATTAAAAAATTGTCAAAAATGTTTAATTTTTACCTTCCAACATATTTAAAATTAAATTTTTTTGTTTATCTAAAATATTTAATGTTATTTTATTTTTTAATCATTTTATTTTTTTATTATTTATATGTATATTCACTTGTTCTGTCCGTTGTTGACGATGGCCGAACAAATGTTTTGGTCCATGTAGAACAGAAAGGAGAGGAAGAAGCCGAGCAGAAAGCACACCAAAATGGCCTGCCAGGAAAGGCGCCAAAACTCGGGAATTCGAAAAAGAGGCACGTCTGGACGCATTTTGAACATGTCCTCTGTTTGTTGTAAACAATTGATAAAATGTTTTAATTTATTTATAAATAAGGAATTTTTTTTGGGGAGGGGAGGCTTAAAGTTTTTTCCAAAATTTGTTTTTGGTTTCATTGCAATTTTATTTGCTGATTATTACACAACAGCAGCAACAATCAATGTTAACCCCTCTGGGGTTTTTTTGTACGGATTAAAATTTTCGGAAACCGAAAACCTTTGGAGCGTATGGGGGTGGTGGTAAGGGGTTAAGTGATTATTGTAGGGTTGCAACCAGATAGTGCCAGTTTGCCCTGGAAACCGGGCATTTTTCTTGTATTTTGAGAGTCCGTGCCGGATTTTTGCCGTTTGTTTGGCGGGTTTTTGAGTTTTTTTTTTCCGAATACATCCTTGGTTGTTGCAACCCGAGCTCGAACAAAGCCCAAAAATTTTATTGAAATTTTTTGGCCACCAAACTCGGAAATACCCCCCGGGGCGTCGTCATGGTTGGTTCCTCCTTCCCATGGTTGGTTGATTGTGAACGTAGATCAAACCGATCGAGATTCTCGATCGAATTCTCGGCAAATCTCGACGAGAGTTTTTGAAATTCTCGAGACGAAATCTCGATCGAAGCCATTTTAGCTCGACTAAGATTTTTCAAGATTCGAGATGTGTCGATCGATCGAAATCTCGGTCAAAGACATTTCTGGCTCTTGAGATTTATCCAGATTCTCGATCGAAATCTCGATAGGTCCTCAAGTCCAATCTCCAATGAATACATACTGTCAATTTCGCTGAACGAATAGGCGCCAATGAAGGACATGATAAGCACAGAGGCGGGCAACGCGTAGTCGGCCAACCATTCCCGGCGTGAACGCGTCAAGTAGGGCGTTTTGCGGAAGTTGTACAAGAACATGGCCAGCCACAGTGTGCCGAACATCAGCAACAAGTACAGTATGGACGTGTCCCGGTGGCAGCCCGTGTCACTGTAGTGCACCTATAAACAATTAATTTTATAATGGACACCAAAATGGGGTGGCACCAGAAAATTGGGTTTCGCTAGTATTTGGCCTTCAAACCCCGACTGTGTAAATAGTTTTTTCTGTCTTTCAATTAACTTCATGGCAAAGAAAACAATTTTTAAAAATATTTCAGATTTTTAAAATAATTTAGAATTTTTTTTTTGCTTCATCGAATTTACTTCAACATTAAAAAATTTACCAAATAAAGTTGGTGGCAAAAAAAAATGAGGATCACTTAAATTCTAACTATTTAAAATTGTTAATTTCTCGAGTTTTCTAAACATAAAATTAAATTGTTTGAAAAAGTCTCGGGTTTCGAGTCGAGAATTATATTTTTTCAAATTTTTCTGATCATTTATTCGCCCTTCCGTGATGCATTTTTTGGGTCCAGTTTTCTTACCAAATTCCATCGAAAATTCAAAATTTTCTCGTCCATTTTTCTTAACAAAATCCATCAAAAATGCAAAATGATTTCTAGTTCTTATATGACTTTTTCCCCCTAGGTTGTTCAAGTTCACCTGCGTGAAATTGTGGTGCAACTCCGGGTTGATGATCTTCTGCAGCAGCGAGAGGTTCCGTTGCTGGTTCATCAGCTGTTGCCGTCGTGCCAGTTCGACCTTCTCAGCGACAACTTGCGCATCCTCGCAAACCTCGTAGTTGTTCATGAAGCCTTAAAATGTGCCATTTGGACCCAAAAGCGTGCCAGGGCTGTAACCGAATGGCAAAAAAAAAACTCCAAAACCCCCGAAAAAACTTCAAACTTGGGTTGGCTTCCTAAACGTCGGGTTTGGGATTTTCGGGGTTCGCGGACGAAAAAACCCCGACAAAATTCCCGGGGGTTTTTCAACTAAAACCCCAAAAAGACAATTCAATAACCAACGCTACTAATTTAAGAATTTGGGAAGTGGGGGCATAGACCAAAAAGGTCGGGGTTTAGAGTCGAGGGTGACAACCCCGATTCTAAACTCACTTGTATGGATCGCCCGTATGCTTTCGACGGTGAACGCGATGGCGATGAACAGCGAGAACATTTCCTCTGCCGACCGGGTGGCCAACTTCATCAGCGAGCACAGCTCAGTGCCCGCGTACAGTATCAGGAAGAATTGGCACCATAACCTATTCAAAATTTCCATGATTTTTATTGTGAGCGGATTTTAATTTCGAAAATATTGAATTTCCTTTTTTTAAATTGATTTTTAGACAAACAATTTCCGGAAATTGGGAAATTATTTTGAAAAGTGATGTATATAATTGTATAAAATAATTTGAACCCCTTTGGCTTCTCTAAATCAGATATTTTCAGACAAATTTTTAGTGCCTTAATAATTATAGAAAATTTAAAATTTTACCCAACACACGCGTACATGGCGAAAAAGTCGTAGCCGAGCGCCTCCGATATCCTGTAGATCACTTTAATGTAGATGGCCAACGGGACGGTTGTTAACAGAATGATCATCGGCTGTCCGCCGAAGACGGCGAAGAAAATGCCACCGATTGCCTATCAAAGCAAAGAAGTTTAAATTAAATTTTATAAAAATGTTTCGATTTTAAGTTAACATGATTCGGTTAAAAATGAATAAAGAAACAATTTAAATCAAAAATTCAAGCAATTAAAAGCGATAGATCGGACCGGACCACTTAGGGAATCTGATCAATCGGACCCCCTGGGGGATCGATCGATCCGGCCACCTAGAGGGCCGATCGATCAGCATGCGAAAAACGCTTTGAAATTTCATGAAATTTTGAAGTATCCTTTAGCTGTTGTAGGGGTTTTAAAACGAAGTTTGGTTTAGTTAACCGAAAAACAAATGCACGCGATAAATATGTAAATAAAATGAGCCGTTTTTCAGAAGAAAAAAAATGCACAAATATTGTAATTTTTCCAATAAAAAAAAGTTATCAACAAAATTTAAATCATCTCAACACTATATCCCAGAGTGCCATCGTCAGATTAAGCAATAAAAAATTGAATTTTTTTTTGAAACGCCCGCCCACCTGTGCCAAAATGCCCTTGCGGACATTGATGCCACCGCCCGTGTTGTCATCGTTCAGTACGCCAAATGCAATTGCGGGAAGAAGACACGCAAAGTATAGAAAAATGATTGACGAAAACATTTTTTGTGCCGTCCGATGGCCTCGTAGGCCTAAAAGTTTTTAAGGGGAGAAAAAATTAAATTTTCCTAATTTAAAAAAACCCTCCAATTTTTTACCGTCCAAATAGTCGGTGACATAATGCCGTTTGCGCCTTTTCAAGTCTTCGACCATGCCACGGAATGGGAAGAATTTGCCAAGGCCAAACTGAAAATGTTTATAAATAAATTGTCAGATTAATTGAGAGATATATCAATTTAATTGATCTAAAACCCTGGTCTAATCACTGATCAGAAAACTCCACGCCTTTCATTTTAAGGGACCAGAAAAACATTGGCCTGATCACTGATCAGTAGACTACCCCTTTTTAAATGATGAAGTAAAATCAGATCACTCCAAGATATGTCCATTTAAATGATCGGAAAATTATGAAATCTGATCAGAATGAACGAATGAACTCTTTATAAGTGATCAGAGGAAGCAACTGATCAAGATTGAAAAAACGCTTGCCGCCGATATCGGGTTGGACGTCTTGCGATCGCGCCACTGCGACTGTTCCATGGCCAACTCCTTGGCCGCCTCGAGCAGCGTGGCTCTGAACATGTCCACCGTGTTGGCCATCACCAAGCTAAAAATGGGCGGAATATTAAATTTTCATCATTAAATAAATAATTAATAATGTATTTCATAACAGTATAGTAAATTGAATAAATTTTTCGCTACCGCTGGCGGATGTCCATGTCCGCGAAAAGTGTGGCAAATGTGCGCGTTGTCTCCAGCGCTGTCTTTGTGCCTTTCTGAACAACAAATTTTAATCGATTTAAAAAAAAAGAAAAATGTTAACACTTTATATGTACTAGAGTTGTACGGGACCGGGACCAGTACTGAAATGGCATTTTGGTACTGAAATTTTGGTCCCGAGTTTTCAAAATTCCTTCAAAACATCCACTTATAATGGTCCCGGTATTTACCAATCCATTTTTTTTGTCATTTAGTCCCGGTTTTTTTGACTCAATCCTCGTCCCGGGTTTTCCCAAAAGTCGGTCCCGTACAACCCTAATTTATACTAATAAAAACATCAACAATTAATTAATTTTAGTAATTAAATAATGTATAGAATTTATTGAACATGCCGCGCGGGATGGCGCAATAACGATGATGATGAAGCGCAAGTCCTGCATGGTACGGCCCAAATTTGTCGGATGTGACAGACGCGCAATGGCCACATGACGATGCTGCACAGTGTTCAGCATGCATCTGCAAACAAACAAACAAAAATGGTGTGTGAAATTTAGGGCCAAAATTTAAATTTCAAAAAATCTAAAGTTTAGGAAGCACAAAATTTTCAATTAAAAAAATTGTTTAGGATTCAAAGTAATTTGGGGGAAAGTTTGAAAACATCCGGATTCAGTCAGTATAGATTTTTAATGATGATTTTTTTTGCCCAAGTTCCCGGAAAGCGCCCTGTCCAATTTTAAGAATTTTTTTAGGTTTTTTATGTGCAAAAAAGCCCATTCCCGAACAATTTTAAAATAATTTTTAATCCCAATCCTTGAACCATTTTAAAATTAACCGTAAACCCCGATCCCGAATAATCTTAATTATGAAATCCCGCATAATTTTATTTGAAATCCCGAATAATCCTAATCCCGGGCCAGAACCCAAAACTTACAGCGCGCATATCCATGTCTGGTCGTAGTCAAATGTGCCGCCAACGGTGCCCGTTGTACAAATGCTTTGCACAGTTCGGCTCAAAATGTGAACTAAATAAAATTGATAAAATTTAATCATTTAAATTAGTGCCAAAAAATTTATTTAAAATAAAATTCACATTGATTTCCGGCGTCTTGCGTGAACAGCACGGAGCGCACTTGCTCGCTGGTGAACTCCGGCTCCTGGATGTCCATTTCGTGGATAATCCTTTGAGAGAAATGAAATTTTTATATTTTAAAATTAGAATATGTTGCGTTAAATATTCATTAAATATCAACCTTTTATTTTTTGCTTACCTTTTTATCTAATTAAAATAAATGTTATATTTTTGTGAAAATTCTTTCGACCCCAAACCCCGAAAAATTGGGTCATTCCCCGATTCCACCCCGGCAACCCAGGCTCTAACCTCGACTACTTGTTAACCCCCCGACTTTTCAACCCGGAGAAACCCCGTCCCCGACTTTTCTGCCCCCGAACGTCGGGGAGCCAACCCTATAGATTAGGTAATTAAATACAATAATTTTAAAAATTAATTTAAATATGCTTCAATAAATCTTTTTTACTTTGCAAAAATTTCTTCCAGCGACGTCTCCTGCAAGTCCAGCAACAGCACCGCCTTGTTCAACAAGTGATCAATGTCCATGGTGGCGCGGATCTCCGAGCCGAAGTCCTTCATCGGAATCTTCTCGTGCTTGGAGTACATCAGCGTCACGTTGTCGAACTCGTCTGAGGGGCAAAAACAAATTGATTAAATTAAAACAAAAAATTTTAAATTTGATGATTATAAAAAATTATTTTTTAATCATTTAAAATTGCTTTTTTACTTGAAACAAACTAAACACCAAACAAAATAAACAACGACAAAAAAACAAATTAATGGCGGTCATGCGGGTTGGCCTGCATGCTGTCCATCTTCGAGGAGTGTCTGCAACAAATTCTGGACCACGACCTGCACGTCATCCTCAAGCAGGTCGGGCGATTCAGTCAAAATTTGATTCAAATTTTTTTCAGGGTTTGCTGCCCGGCATCCAAACGCCGATTCGCAAAACAAAAGAAAAAATTTTCAAAACAATTTGATGATTACAAAAATTCTATTTTTAATCATTTAAAACTAATTAAAGGTCAACAATTTAATTATTTTTTACTTGACAAAAAACAAACACTCCAAATAAAATAATAAACAAAAAAATGATTAATTTATATACATAGTTAAAAGGCGGTAAAAATTAAAAATATTTAAAAAAATTTGGTTGGGGACTTTTTTATAAAAAAACTGATCAAGCTTTACCAGACCAGAATCATATAATCCGCGATGGACAGAACGCCAATTTTCAACTTAGACGACGCAAAAAAATGAAAAAAAAATTTCGTGCGGAATTGAAAAATTGAAGTATAAAAATACCAACAAAAAAATTAACGCAAAAATCCGAGAATTCCGCATTCCTGATCAGAGCAGCTGACACACTGATCAGATATCATTGATCATGTTCAGCTGGGGAGCCTTATTGTGTATGTACCCATGTTGCTCCAGCTCATCGTGTCCATGGGCGGCGTGTCCGGACACTCCAGCGGATCAAACCCAATGGTCAGCTCGTCCGCGTCCGACTGTCCGCCACCGCGTCCGGCCGCCGCCGCGTAACCGCCGCCTCCGATGCTGTTGTTCAGCTGCAGCAAACTGCCCAGCTGACTGTTGGAGCGCGTGTCAGTGCTGATCTTGCACGCGATGGCACCGCCGCCGCTTATGCCACCAAACTCGGCACCAATGCTGGCGCTGTCCCGCTTATTGCGCGACCGACTGCCGCCCAATATTGATGCAGGCGTCACCGGACGTGCAGCAACCGCCGGCGCCTCCGCCGCTGTCCTGGCCGCCGCCGCTGCCACGTAGCGTGCACTGCTCTGCACTGGCGTGCTTGTGGTGCAGCTGCTGTTGTGTCGCGGCACAGTCCTGCAAGCTCTTCATGGACAGCCAGCTGACTCGCTTGGCCAAAAAGCTGGTGGGCGGCCCGTGCATTGTGGCGCCGTGTAGTGTCGGCACGCCGGATGCAGAAATCTTGCCGCCACACGAGATGGGCGTGCCACCGCTTCCGCCCGAGTCGGTGCCGGCACAAATGCCGCCACCGCCGCCGACGCTAATCGGGCTACCAGACATGCCAATGTTGAAGCGGCACTGTTGAAATCGGTTGTTCTGATCAGCCGCCGCCGCTTTCTGTTGTTGTTGCATTGCTACGGCACGGTGCTGATGTTGGTGGTTCGGCGTGTAGCGCATGCCGGCGGCACTGGAAGCGGCGCCTGCGGCGCCAGAGTAAATGATCGGCTGTGAGGAGCGGCGCTGAAACAACGGACGTCGCTGTTGTTGGCATGCACTGTTCCGTGCCGTGGTGCCGCCGCCCAGCGCGACTCCGCCGATGCGACCTGCATTGGCGCCTGCCACCGCTGCTGCAAAACTCAGGGTGGAGCGAAACGCGATCGCTGGCGCGCCCGTGTGCAGGGAGCGCCGTCGGCCAAAATCGGGCGAAATTCCTAAACACGGACACATCCGGTGAGATCATCTCCGTGTGCCAAAACGCCGGCCCGGCTAAATCAGGGTTGCGATCGGCTAACGACAATGCCCAAGTACAAACATGTTTTGATTTCCAAGTACATAACGGGCCAATTGTATGAAATCCAAGTACACTCAAAAAATGTTCTCCAAAATCAATTTTAGAAGTCAAATTTTGGGGTTTAATCTTGTTGTTGGTGAGTCCGACAACGCCGACGGGTGCAGTCGGGAAATTTTTAAAAATTTTTAACGGTTTTGTTAAGATCGGAAATAAGTACGCTTTTAAATTGTAAAAGTACGCGGGTCTGGTTTCAATCTACTGTACTTGGCATCCAAGTACGTATCGCAACCCTGGGGCCTAATCCTTCTTTGTACGTACTTGATCCGCTTGCTGTGTTGCCGGGCGGACTCGTCTTCCGGTTCCGACCATGAATCACCGCCGACAACCGGTTCTGATGCTGATGATTCAAAGGCAGAGGATGGTGGTGGTGTTGCTGCTGTTCCCCTGCGGTTTCGGCACCGTTACCGTTACCGTACAGCCGACAGTACGCGTCGGAGGCCGCTTGCGCCCGCGGCGACACACTGCGACTGGCGCCGGCGCCAACATGTTCAGCAGCAGCAGCAGCAGCAACAGCAGTGACGGAGTTGTTGGACGGACTGTGGATGAGCAATTGGTGAAACTCATCCGCTTCCTCCTCCTCGTGTCGATCCAACTCAGCCGCCCCAACCACCGGTGATTCTGCTCCATCTTCAACATCTTTGAGCCCACTGTGGCATATGTCGGTGGGACATGAGCGCACGGAGTGCCCAGAAATGGTCGACACGCGTCGCTGTTCCGGCACAAACAGCAGCGCCTGGGACGAGCCCTGGTGTGACAGCAAACGCCCTGACATTGTTGTTGTAATTGTTCGGCGTGGGTCTGTCGTTGTTGTACTGCTCGGGGATGACGGGGTCGGAGACGAGTGGGAACGGATCGGTGAACAACTGCCGCTGTCCAGCGAAGCGGCAATTACGCTTGGAGTCTGCATGAATGCGGCGGTTGACGAAGCGGACTGACAATTTTTGTTGGCACTCGACAAACGACGGCACGCTGTTCACCTCATGATGATCATGATCATCATGTTCATGATGATGCTGAACAACATCCTCATGAATCACAGGATGATGATGATAATAGTTCGGCCCGTTCGAGAGTTGTTGCGCAAAGTCTGGTCGTGCCATGCCTGCTGACGCATTTTGGGTCCCGTTCATCCGAACTGCTGGTCGGACAGTGTCTACCCGTCCTGATCCATCAGACACATAATGCTGCTGATCATCCGACACCCGTGGCAACTGTTGTTGTTGTTGCCCCTCGGGCGTAGATGACATGTTCTGCTGGTTGTTCAAATTGTTCAACTGTTTATCAGGCTGCTGTTGATGACCATTCAACAATTTGTTGGTTTTTTCAAACTTTTTGTTGTTGATGAACACGCTGGTGCTGCTGGTGTTTCTGGCGCTCAATGTGGGCGATGTTACCGTTGCGGACATTCAACCGTCAACCAACCGGGGGCACATTTGTACAGTAAGAATATTGTATATTCAGAAAAATCGTGGGCTAAAAGTCGCGCAGTGATTTAATGATAATAAACGGTGACACTGATGAGAGTATACGGTAATGCCATCCATCATCCTACAGTAATCGACCAGTTTTAGCATTTTTTAAAATGAAATCATTCAAAATATACAGTTAGTTAACATTATGAGAGAGACACGAGATTTTTTTGATATAAAAAAAAGAAATAAAACTAAAAATGATTCCATTGGGAACCAATTTATTTGCGCAAATGACTTACTGTGGTCGGCATTATGCCAAAAATAAATGCCAAACAGCGCCAAATTTGCTCTAATTAATTCTTTGCCACCAAACTGTGCTTGCTGCACATAAATGGCATGGCACGCACACGCACAACTTTTCGTGCCATAAATTTAATTTTTTTTTGTTTCAGAAAATGCCAAAGATTGCCTGTCCATTTTTGGATTGGCATTTTGCGCATATTTGCGATCTATTTTTGTATTTGCAGATTTGCATTTTTGGTCAATTGAAACAAATTAAATTTTATTTAAAATATTAGTAAATATTTCAATCAAATTTAATTTTTGGGGTTGAAATTTGACTACCTATTTTATAAAATTGTTAGTTTTTAATATTCCTAACCATTCTTTCCCAAAATGTATCAAATTTCGAGCTAGACAAAATTCCGGCACATTTGTGCCCGGCCAGCAAATGGGATGGGGCGGATTGAATTTGAGAATTGCTCTCATTTGTGTATTGTCGGCACTCATCCCCCCCCCCCCCCCCCCGGGGGCGGGGGAGGCGTCCGATGCCGGGGGCAGTACAAATGCGGGGGAACACGGAGAGAGATAATTTTTTCTCCGCAGGGCATGCCATGCACGTCCTCAAATCGAATTAGGCAATTTACAGCAAAAAAAAGAGGGGGGGGGGGGGGGTAGGGGACCGTCCTTAAACGAGAAGGCCGCCGTGGGGGAGGGGGAGCCGGAGGGCATTTACTGAGATGAGTGAGAGAGCGCGATGGGCGTGGAGGGTGTCAGAGAAGCGAGAAGGATCAGAGAGTGAGCTGAGTTGGGTGGAGAAGAGTGGCAGAGAAACAGGGCAAATTTGGGACTGAATTTGACGAAATTTTGTTGCGTGATGAGTGAAAAAAAAAGAAGTTTCATTTCCACTCCGAAAAGACATAATGAGCACTATTGAGCATCTGAATTGGACATTGACGAACATATGGAAAATGGAAGCGGATTGACGCATTGGCGGAACGCCAAAATGACGCAAATTCGAATTTTAAAGTTTAAGGCACCAAAAACTAACTCTATATTGTTTCAAAAAAGCTTACAAAATATCATTTTCATCTGTTTAAGTCAAATTTCGTTTTTTGAATTGACACACTTTGGCGGAACGTCTAAAAGTGCAAACAAAAATTTAAATTCAAAATTTGAAAGTTAAAAGAATGCATCAATTTGTTGGTCTCCATTGTCCTTATTTTAAACCCAAAAAGAGAAACTCTCACATTTCTGGCACTTTGTTCTCCAACTGTGCCAATTCAAAAACGCAAAGCTATTCTCAAAAAACCAACTTTTTGGCATTCTGTTTCAAATTTCAAACAAAAAAATCAATTGCAAGCGAGCTGGTTTCCCTCATAGTCAGGGCTCTTCAATTTGTCCACGGATTCCATCCACCCTCGCACATAGCCCCCGGGGGGTTGGGGACAAAAAGCACTAAAAATGGAACGGGCAAAAGCATTGGACACCGCCGAAAGAATTGGCCCAGTGCTAATTTGGTGGCCAGCCGGCCCCCTTCCCGCAAAACAGAAGGCCAACAACGGCGCCAACGGAACGCCAAACTGAGCGCAATTTTGGACAGTTTGAATTAAAAGTGGACTCTTTTTTTGTTGCTGGCAAGCAGCGCCTTAATGGAGTTTGGCGCTAAGAGAAAATGGCCAATTTTAAGCCGAGAAAATTGGGCCTAAAATCGTCAAATTTTTTAAATAAATGCCTAATTTAAACTCTTTTTTTTTGTTAAATTATAAAAATTTAAAAAGCCTAATTAAATTGACGATTAAATGTTGGGGCCAATACTTTGGATAATTGAAAATTGATGAAAAATTAGTTCCCGACAATAAAATTCTTGTAAGTAAATTTTCGGAATTCCCATTTTTTTGGGTTAGGGTTGGGTTTTTGATGAAGAATATGAACAAATTTTCCGATTTTCACAAGCGCCAATGACGAGGAACAAAGAGGCAAAATAAGATTCCCAGAAACTGCATTTAATTTGTTCGGTCATGCCGAAAAGCATCCGCCCCGGAGGGCATTTGGGTTGGGCGGCGGCCTTCTGCGACGGACGGCTTCACCGCCCACGGGCAAGCTCACTCAACTCGGCGGTGCCCAGACAACCCAGTACCGGCATGACAATTTTGGAATGCCGCCACACTCTTTAAGCAATCACTTTGTATCCAAAAACTTTTCAAAAATGCCTAAAATGGAAAAAACTTCCTCCCCCCCCCCCGGGTGCCGGGACAACTAACTGGGTCCCGGCAAATTTGGAATGGCCTAAACTTCTCTCTTCAAATACCAAACCCGGGGGCGGTTTGGTGCCAAAACCCCAGTCCCGACAATTTATAGGCTGACTCGCTAAGCAAAGGGCTCCGATCCAAATTCAAAAAAAATGTGCCAAGAATGAATGGCATAAATGCCAAAGAAACACATTTTTTTTTGTCTTCTTCTCAGTTTATAGTAGCCGATTGTTTAAGCATACCATTTAAGCCATTTTGAGAATCATTTCATGCATTTTTTGAATGCACGGCACAATGGCACGGCACCAATGCCAAAAATGAAAATGTCACAATGCGCGCCATTTAAGCCACAAATCGAAGAATTTGTTGCGTGCTAACTCCTTATGGGTGTGTTAATTGGGTAATAGAAAGGTGTACTGTATCTTACGCGAAAGGTTTTCGTTCCAATAAAAAAAGTTTTTTGTTGTAAAAGTTTAAAATAAACTTAAGCATGTGTTG
Source organism: Globodera pallida (assembly GCA_020449905.1). Taxonomy (NCBI): domain Eukaryota; kingdom Metazoa; phylum Nematoda; class Chromadorea; order Rhabditida; family Heteroderidae; genus Globodera; species Globodera pallida. The sequence continues at coordinate 1,994,363 of JAIXHY010000022.1, read as the reverse complement.
GCACATATCTACAAAATCGGCATCATCAATTTGCGTTCTCAAGGGACGGGGACGGGGCCTGTGTTCTCTCCCCTCACAAAAAGGCACTTATTGCCGCAAAAATCTAATCCAATAAGGACGCCGGGGGGGGGGGGGGGGGGGACACGGGTAGATTGCCCCCCGCCCGCCCGCCCATCCCCGGAGGGCAAAATTCTTTGGAGCAAGCAATTTGCCGGAGGGGAAATGCCATTGACAGGTGCCCCGGTGCCAGCTGTCAGAAAAGGGTGTGTGGGTGCCGTCGACGCCGGAGGGAGTGGGTGGGTGGGTGGAAAAAGGGGGAAAAGTGCGCCGCCAAAAAAAACAACACCCACAGAGTAAGTGCCGAACAAAACCGCTCACGGATGGACGCGCATTTTTTTGCATAATTTGTTCCCCCCACGGCGCTGTGTGGTGTGTGTGTGTGTGTGTGCCTAAAACTGGCTGGCGCTGTGCTGGTTTGTCTCAGCAGGAGTGGCGCCATGACTGACTGACTGAACGCGCGTGTGTTCGTCGGATTGTTCAAAAATTTGGGCTAATTAAGGAGGAGGCGGGGATAAAATGTCGCTCTCGGCGGAATGGAATAGGGGTTAAATGATTTTTTAAACAATTTAAAAAACTGTTTGATTAGAGCCTTGAGGCTCATTTTCGAGATAGGTGGGGATAAACTGTCGCTCTCGAAACGGGGTTGGGTTTAAAATTTCAAAAAATTGATTGATTAGAAGCCTTGAAATGTAAGGAAAAGAGAGGTTAAAACGCCGGGGGGGGGGGAAGAGAAACGCCCTCCCCCTAGGGGTTAATAAAATCACCAAGATTGAAAGGTTTTTGCACTCACACAATTTTGAAAAATGAAAATTTAAAAAACTGGAAATTTCTGGAGTTGTACCGAACGTCCTGCCGCCCTAGACGTTTAGGACCAAAATCCCTGTAATTAATTTGTTTTTTTTTAATCCAAATCCCGACTTGGGTCGGCACTTCCCTCAAGAAAATTTCGATCTAAGACCCCGAGGGCATTTGCTGATACGCTTCAAAATTAAAAAAATTAATAAAAATCGAAACATTCAGTGCCAGCGCCACCACACACCAACACACTGGGTGTTCTCCAGTGCCGTGTGTTACAACGCATCATTTTTCGGCACAACAGTGCACTATGCGCCTCAGGACGTGTCCTTAGCCCCCTCCCCCCGGCACATTTTGCCCAATTCAATTCGTTTCGCCCCTCCGGCGACGCGACGGCGGCGCAGTGTGCCCCCCGCCTCCCCCACCCACTCGCTCGCTCGCTGTGTTCGTTAAACGCATTTTGTGTGCCAATTTTTTCCCACAAAAATTTTATAATATATACATTTACTCACAAAGCATGCTTTTGGCACACATATTATATGTATGTGCTGCACATCATCGCCGGCGGCGGCGACCGCGACGGCATCTTCCCCGACGGGGATGCCATCCATTTACGGCACAACTTTTCATGGGGGGAACGATAAACGAACGAACGATGCGATATTTATGAAAATTAAATATGCGTACGATGAAAATGTGTGCTGTGAGAATGGCACCATACCAGCAAAAGAATGTTTCGAAAACTTTGGAAAATGGAAATAAATTTTTTAAATTTTCAAGATTTTTTTAAAATTCATTTTTGACGAATTATTTTAATTTTACAGAAATTGCCCAACTTTGGCACAACTTTTGATGATTAAATATGCGCCGACACGAACATGTGCAAAAATTAATTAAATTCTTGAACATATGAGAATGCTTTAATTATTTATTAAAAAATAATTAAAATTTGCATATAAAATTTTTTAAAAACATTTTTTGGATTTTGAGGATATTGAAAGAAATTTGTTCACCATTCATTTTCGGCACAACTTTGTATAGAACTATAATTTTTTTTAAACAATCTTTGGCATTTTTCTAGAAAAAAAAAATTCAAAAATTCTAACGCTTGTGGCCAAATGTTTTTTTTGTTTGAAAATTTTTTTGCGACTTTTCTGGAAGCAAATTGAAACGGCGCGCGTGGGAGTGAGTAAGCAATGGCCTGAAATGGGAGAAGAAGCGGTGGTGGCACGGCACAGGCCATAGCAGCAGTTATAGGGAGGCGCTTGTGCTTGGGAAAAAAGGGGGCGGGCACACCGTGCCGTGCCGTCGATGACGATAATGCGCGTTGCCCCCCCCCCCCCCCCGGAGGGCAAAAAGTCGGGCGCGGCAAACAAATTTTCTTCCATCTTTTTTTTGTTGTTGCCGCCGCCGCCAAAAGTAAAGAGGAAAAGCAAACATTGTGTTTGTTGCTGCCAGCCCCCCCCCCCCCCTCGGGGGAAAGGGGGGGGGGACAAAGCAAAAATTCGATGGCGCCGGAAGGGCAAAACGGAAACCGAGCAAAGCGTACGGACGGGCGGGCGGGCAAAGGGAACGGCACACAAAACGAAGCAATTTTGGCCCCGGAGGGCATTAACTGTTGGTGGGGGAAGGCATGAGGACAACCCAGTCCCTGGTGCCTGAAAACCCCCACACATTCTTTTGTTTTTAATTTGGCAATTTTTTTGTGCAAAAAATTTTGCAAAAAATTGATGTTTATTAAATATATTAAGTTCAAAAAGAGTGAAAGAATAAAACATTTTCAAATATAATAAAATTTCCCGAGATTTTTTGACCAATTTTCTGAGCTTTTTTATGATTATTTCAGCGTGGACACAACCAAAACCCCCCCCCCCCCCCGTATAATTGCGAGGCTATTCAACAAAAAATGCGTAACTAAAAGCATCCCCAAAAAGGTCGTAATTATGAGAAGCAAAAAATAAAATAAATGAAAGAAAGTCGTAAATTTTAAAAAAAATTAAAGGAAAATGCAAGGCCCGCCGCTAAAATATGCAAATTACGGACAAAAATGCGCAATAAAATTAAGCCTGCGCCAACCTTTATTTTATTAATATTCGATGCCTCGAGAACACTTTCACACAAATTCCCGGGCTCATTCGTGCCGCTTTTTAGTTAAATGGCTTCTAACTTCTGCGAAACAATTTTTGCCGGGACTGAACTGTCCCCAGATAGGAGAACACCGTGGGGGATGAGAACGGGGGAATTAAACATTCCCCCCCCCCCTCTCCCTCCCTCCTCTTTTTGGGGAATAATTAATGATGGCACAAAGTTGCCGCGGAGGGCACAGAATGCCTCGGCAGGCACAAAATGCCCCCTGGGGGGGGGGAAACAGTTAAAGTGGGGGAAATGGGAAATTCATTGAAAAAATGATATTATAAACCTAATTTAAATAAAAGAAAATTAAATAAAAAATGTATTAAAAAAAAAATTTCCACCGGGAAAAGCATTCGTTCGTTTCAACAAAAATATCAAATAAAAAAATGTTTCACAAAATATCAACCTTTAGAGGAGCATTTCTGGTAAGAAAAATTTTGATCCTTAAGCGTAATTCTTTGTTTTAAAAAAATGCCAAAATAGGGACTAAAAAGGTCCCATCTCTAGTGATGAGTTTAACAGTAGAAGTGTTAGCGTTGTCAACAACATTCCGGTACTGAATTAGCCGGGTCCGTGATTTGAGAACGCCAACCAAGAGTCTGCTTGCTGTCTGTGTACTGATTTTTTGATTAGATTCTTTTCTAATCCGACTAAGCGGGTTTGTTTTTTCTTCAAAACTGGCATTCCGCGCACATTTCGCGCACTAACAAATTAGAGTTTTTGCATTACCGCACGCACGCGCGCGCGCGCGCTTCAAAAAATGAAAATTTGCACTCCTCTGACTGACACACAAACGAACGAACAAACCTTCGTCATCAAACTCATGAGTTGAATCGTCCTCAAGGAAATAATAATTGGAGCCCCGCCGTTGTTGGTCCGTCATGCCGTCCGCGCAACTGCTTGCACCGCCGCCTGCACCCGGTTGCAGTACGCCTGCCACGTGCAGGCACGTGATGGAGTCAGAGTAGACGGTTGCACTTGTGTACGATGGGTCGTATGCAACCGCGGCGTTGTTGTTGTTGTTGTTCTGCTGATGCGGAGTCATGTTCATGTTCTGGTACTGTTGATGTACACGCCCAACTCCGCCGCCGGGTGCTAATGTCAACGAACCGGAACCACCGGACTGGCCGGTGCCCGCGGTTCCCACCGAATTTCGGTCCTTAAAATGGAGACAAATTATTGTTAAAAATGGAAATTATGGGTATCTCTGTTGATCAGTCCAATCTAATTTTTAGAACATGAAACTGATCGGGCGCTCTAAATTTAAGGTAAATGCCGCCAGGAAGGTACAGGATTGGACTGAACTTGATCAGGCTTAAACCATTCTCTGACCAGATTGTGGAATAATCTGTTCTTGATCAATCAATTTTACAGTATGATCCAATCGTAATCAGTGATGTAAAAATTAATAATTTATAGGTAGATCAAAGTTCAGCATTTTAATTTGATTATTAAGAATGTATCCCGGAGCACTATGTCTGTAGATGCTATAATAGAAAATAGGCGATTCGACTTAGACAAAAGAAGTTTATGACTTAGCGTGACAAGTAAGCACAAAAAATTGCGATTTTCACACGTTTTAAGCTATAACTTTCGTTAGAAAAGACGAATCGACTAGCTTTTGCTTGATCAACGGTTCAACAAACGGAGAGCTTTTGAAGGATATTAATTTTGTTTGATTTGCAACTATCCCCTCACCTGCATTGCGGCGCCGCCATGCTGCGGTTGTATTTCGGATAATTTTTTCCGATGATTTTGTGCCATTTGTTGGTGTTGCTGCTGCTGTTGCTGTATAATGATTTGTCCCGTTGATTTTGGCCTGCGCATTTTGAATCGTTGTTGCTGTTGCGTTAATTGCTAAAAATTTAAAAATTATTAATATTAAAATAAAATTTAAAATATTTTAATAAAATAAAAATGAAATTGTTTATTAAAAATTCAACAAAAATTTTTAAAAAAATGCCTATTACCAGCTGTTGTGCTGCAATTGTGGCCGCACGGCGCTGCATTTGCGGCGTCGGCGCCGCGCCGCTGCCCACCGTGCTCACGCTGCCCATGCTTGCAGCGCTTGCCTCGTCCGCGGAGTCATGTCGCAGCGCTGCTGCAACAGCACCAGTAGTCGTAGGCGTCGTGCCGCCGCTGCAGCCACGACGCGGTGTCTGCTGCTGCAGGCGTGTAAGCACCGCTCCGCCTCTTCCACCACCACTACCACCGCCTGCAGGCAGCTGTGCAATCGCAGACGACTGCATGACTGGCGCGCCGACGCCAGTGCCGCCGCTGCCGCGCACATGGAAAATGCGTCCGGACGTGCCGCTGCGCACTTCGCGATCAGCGCCTGTTTGGGGAAAGAAAATTAGTGATCAGAGTAGTAGACACAGTATACACTGATCGATCAGAGATTGTGTGCACCAAACCCCCCCACTGACCAGTTGAAATCGGCATGATCAACGGCATGCCCGTCGTGATGATCAACGGCGGTGATGGCGTGTCATCGTCGAGCAGCAATTGTTCGCGCGACTGCTGCAACTGTGTGCGGGCCGCGCGCGCGCTATGCGGCATGCGTTGGTGTGCAGCTGCAGCAAACTGTTGCTGCTGAGCTGCTAGAGCAAGACCCAACCCGCTGGCACTGCCAATGCTGCTGGCTGTAAGCAGATTAATTTGTTAGTAAACGAAATGCTACAAAACATAAATAAAAAAGCAATATTTTGGCATAAAACAAAATGCCAATTTTTGGTTTAAAATTGCGTGCCTGGCGACGAACAGAAGCTGGTCTCCGAGGCGTACTTGCGCAGACGCCTGTGCTGCGGCGGCTTCTTCTTCGGAACGCCTCCCGCAGCGTGCTGCTGCAACACAAAGCGTTCCACAACGGAGCTGATCGGCGGTGTTGTGCCGCAGCCAATCTGGCAACAATGGTTGGCAGCACTGAAGCCGCCCGGATCGCAACAGTTTGGAGCAGTACCAGCAGCACCACCAACTGCAGCAGCAGCAGTCTCTGTACTGCTGCTGCCTCCGGCAACAAATTTTCGGTTCGGCACGCGTGTGTTGCGCTGATGCTGCGCGTCCGCTTGCAACAAGCGTTGGCATGTCATCAACGGCTCGAGGCTTTCCAATTTCACGTCCTGCTGACCACTGAATTTGTGTACAAATTATGAGGAAATATGTTCCATGTTTCTCGTCAGTATCAAGACTGCAGCTCGTGGTTAACCCGTTGAAAGAGACTCACATTTCCGGGATTTGGATCCGCAATGGTCTGCTCAGCAGGTGAGCAGAAGCGCCGGCGGCGACGGCGCCGGTCATGGCATCATCCGTCGGTGCATTAGCCGCAAGCTGTTCAGCGGATGATGCTCTGCGCATTTGGACATGCGCTGTTATCATGCTTGGTCTCCGCTGCTGTTGCTGCTGCTGGTGTTTTTGGTGGTCATGTTGAACGTGTTGAAGTTGTTGTTTGTCGTTGTTGTCCATGTTGTTATTGTTGTTGTTGTTGTTGTTGCGGGTTGTTTTTACGACAAACAAAATGCCAAACGCAAAATTTTCACCAAATTAATAATAATAAATTGTCTTTGTTTTGTACACATCCATTTCCGAAGGGTTCATCAAATACACAAATCTGCGCACAAAATGGGCATTTTAATCAAGAAACAAGATGAAAAACGCATTTAAATTAACTTTTTAGCGCTTTAATCGCTGGCATAATGTTTTAGTTTTCAAAATAGTTTTATTCGTTAAAAACGTAATGCCAAACAATCGGCAAATAAAATAATTTGGTTGGATTTAAATTTAAATATCAAATTGTTTTGTACGGTGCTTGCCCTAAGCGTTGGCATAACGCCATTTGCCCTGCAGCATTTTGCAAATACATTATTTTCTGGCATAATGTTGTGTGTTCCAAAACGTTTTTGCAAGTTTTTCACCGTCACAACTCAACATTTAAATAACCCACCACTAACTTTTTGGTGGGCGGATGCCAAAAATGAATGTGTTCGGCGAAAGAGGCAAAGTTCAAAGGGGAAGCGGGACCTCTTTTTGGTGCTTTTGCCTAATACCCTCCCCCCAGGGGTATTCGGGGGAATTCAAAAATAGCGCTCAAAAAAAAGAAACGCCAAATGAGATTGATGATGGTGCACGGAGTTTTGTTGTTGTTCATTTTGATTTAAATTTTAATTTTTAGTGCCAAGTGAAACATAACGCCAAATTACAAAATGCAAAATAAACTAAAAAAGGCATTAAAATTTAAATATTTTAAAAGATGCCATTTGTTTTAACCAATTTTTTAATATTTATATAAATCAAAAAATGTCTGCCCTTCGGCATCTTTTCATGCCCAAATTTCCGGTGCTGAAAACTGAACCAGCCGGCCGACCCCTCAGGCAATTTTGTTTGTTTGTGTGGTGCCCTCGGGGCCAAAAATGTGCAAAATCTCAAAAAATGAGAAACAAAACGTCAAAAGTCAATAAAAATATGTATAAAATATTACACTTTACTATTTTAGGGGATGAGAAATAAATTTAAAAAAAACAAATATTTTTGGGGCACAGACGCAGAGGGAAAGAAAGGCCCGGGCAATTCATTCGCCGCAGGCGATAAAAGCAACGCAAAATCCCATGGGAATCAATCCATTTTTATTGACAAAATCTCAGCCACCCGCCCACCATTTTGCCAAAGGCCCAATTTGGAACCCTTTTTTGGACAATTTTTGAATTTTCCATTATTGGGGGCCGGACTTTTTTTTTTGTTGATCGTTAAAGGCCAAACAATAAGTTGTGCAAATTAAAACTATGCTAAATGGTTGCTTAAAATAGGTATTTTATTATTAAATTTTAAAAAAAAGAATGGAAAATCTTAAAAGAATGTGTAAAATGGTGTTAAATTTTAGTTTTCAGTGAGGTTTAAAGGTTTTAAGCTTTCAAACTATTTTTAAAAAGGTAAATTTAAAATATGTTAAGGGGATTTTACAAAATAAAAGAAAATTAGAAAAAGCCATTTTAATTATGCAAATAAATATTCGAATGTTTTGGAAGAGCGCAAAAAATTTAATTATGTTAACGCCGGGGGGGGGGGGCTAATACGTTTTGCCAGAGACTACCGACAGATTTGTCAGCCAAATTTGAAAAGGCTTTTTTCGAGCTTTTCTCAAACTTAAAGCAATTTTGACGGCTGAAATTCGAGAAATTTCTGAACTTTGAACTAGGCTTATGTACGGGACCGGGACTTTTGGGTAAAACTGGCAAAATTTTCGTACCAAAATGGAAAACATTGGCCATACTAGGCCCTCCCTATTAAGCCTAAATTCTTGGAAAATAACGACATTACAAAAAATTGATGGCTCTTCTCTGATTTTGAGTCACAATTTTTGGCAAATTTTTGCTTAGAAAAATTTTCATTAGGTCCCCAAATGTTGTGGGCGCCTAAATTTGCTTTCATAACTATTTTGAGAAGCTTAGGCTTAAGTTTTTAAAAATTTTCAAAATTTTGCATCAATTTAACACCAAAATTTTGGGCTTTTTACCAAAGAATAAACTTTTAGGAGCCTTAAAAGCCAAATTTTTGGAAAATTTAGGGCCCAAAATTTGAATTTGTGTTTAAAAATTTAAAAAAAAAAGTTGAAAACACAAAAATTGTTTCGCCTCCTCACTCGGCCGGGGCCATCCATCATTATACGCTTGGCTCTCGGATTTTTGCCCGTGCCGTCCGTAGAGCCCCCCAAGGCGCAAATTGAGTTAATGAGGCCCCCCCCCCCCGGGGGGTAAAATGTTTTGTGTGCTGCGTGTGCACTTTGGGGGCAAAATGCGAAAAATATATGTGCGTGCGCCCGGAGGGACAAATTTGGCGGGTTTGAAAAAAACGCTCAGGGGGAGGGAAGGTGGCACAAAAGTGAATTTTGCCCCATGGACAAAGTCGTCGGCTTCTCCCCGCCGGGGGGGGGGGGGGGGAGGGGGGCGAAGTTTAGGCGGGGGCGGCTCGGCAAAAAAAAAGAAAGTTTTTTCCGCGTTAAATTGCCCAATTTTAACATGGACACAAACCAAGCAGGCAGCAAGTCCAAAGACAAAGCTGCCGCCCCGGGGGAATATCGCCGGCGGGGCCGGCCCGGGAAAAGACAACTCGTTCAGCTCATCAAAAATGCACAAAATGCTTTTTCTTTGAGGCATTTTGCGAAAATGAGGTGGGACCAAAAGGGCAAAATGATTTTTTGTTTCATTTAAATTTTCAGATTTTTTTTTTTTGAAATTTCAGTAATTTTAAAGCAAAAACCCTAAGCAGCCTAAAAATTTGTTGAAGAAGTCTCGGGGGTCATTTCTTGGTCTTGAATCTTGGCGCCAAGTTCCAGTCTTGAGTCTAGGCGCCAAGTCCCAGTCTCGAGTCTAGGCGCCAAGTCCCAGTCTCGAGTCTAGGCGCCAAGTCCCAGTCTCGAGTCTCGGCGCCAATTCTCGTAGCTATTTTTTGTCCTCGGAAGCATAGAACAAAATTTTCGGCGGGTAAAAAGGTAAAGAGAAAGGAGAAAAACACAATGCTTAATCTGTTGTGTGCTCCCAACAATTTGTGTGCCCCCTTAGGGGACAAAACGAATGGCACACAAAAAAATCGGCGCCATAGGGCAGGCACATCCCGCCGGAGGCATCTCGGATTTCCTCGAGGGCCGTCTCAGTTTTCTGCCCTCCGGGGGCTGCTTGGCCGGGGGGCATCGCCGACGGCGTTTCCCAGCAAAAACCCTCCCCCCCCCCCCTTCAAATTAATCTCGTTAAGTTGTTTTTCGCAAAATTTGGTGTGAATTTTCGTATTACAATTAAAAAATGAGCCTTGGGTGAAGTGTTCATTCGTTTTTAAATTCAAAAAATGGAGCTCAAGAAGGCTTTAAAATTTAAGACTTTTTTTAGAATTGCTGGCGGCGATAAAATTTTTAAATAACCATAAATTTCGGTGTGGCTTTATGGCCCCTAAAGTCAAAGCAAGACAAAATTTGTTTGAGTTTGGTGAATTCTGCAACCCTTAATTAATTAAAATCCAACTTTTTTAATTGTTGGGGGCCACCAAACCAGGAAGTATTATCAAAATTTGAAAAGTTCGTTTTCCACGGCTTCAAAATTCGGGAAAATTCGTTTTCCACGGCACCGGGAAGAAGCCTCAAAATACGGGAAATTTGTTAACCAAAGCAAAAATTTATAGATTTTTAAAACCTACAAATGATAAAGAACACTTAGGGTTGCTTAGGCGCGGAAAATTTGTATGCCTGAGGCAAAATGCCACTTTTTTTGTTCTCTTTTACTTCCCCCCTCCCGCCTCTGCCATTTATGCTAATTTTAAATCGGTGTGCACGCACTGAACACGGGGCACGGGGACAGAATTTGGGAAGGGCAAAAAAAAAACGTTGCGCTCGCCGCTGGCGCCACAAAAAATTCAAATTGTGATTTTTGCATGCATAATTTTTCATCATCTGCTGTGGTGTCAAGCGCCAAAGTGTGCCGAACAAAAATATTTTTTTGTTCATTAATCAAAAAATAAAAATGTTAAATAAATATATATATATATATCATATTATATATATATACTTTTCGTTTCTACCGCGCCGCACGCTTCTGAAATTTAACAATTTTTGATCATTTATTTTGCTCGCTGATCACACTAATATGCCAAAATGACATCATCCCCTAGACTTTGATCATTCAAATCGATGATTAGTATCGATTGATTCCAGTTTAGGTTAAGAAAAAATTACATTTGCCACCCCAACAACTATTAGAACAACCCAACCAACCGCCGTTTTTGTGGCATTTTAATATCGGCTTTTTAAAGCACACTGGAATTTTTAAATATTTTGGCACTTTAGCGCGTCTATTTTGACGCGTTTTTGTTATTGCCTTTTGGCATTTTATCACTTTTTGTGACGTTTTGGGACGGACTTAAAAACAGAAAAATTGTCGTGTGCTTATATTTATGCCAAGAATGGCACTAATTAAAGCGGAAGGGGGGGGGGTGGCGGGGTAAAAGCCAATTGAATTATTGGGGCTTCATCTTTTGAAAACGGCACACAAAAATTGGGCGCGCGTGTGGCCGGCGCCGGTCACCCACCCGCCGACCGACCATTTTGTGGCGCGCACACAAAAAGTCTCGCGGCATTTATCTGCTGGGCTTAGGGCGGGCATTGGCACATTTTGTGGGGGGGGGGGGAGGGTGTGCCGTTCTTCTAACGCCCTTCAACCCCAACTTTTGGCAGCAGCACCCACCAATTGGCCACCCCCCCCCCCCACTAACTCTCCCACAGCATGGACGGACGGGCATACAAATTAATGCAAATTAGTGTGGAAAAACAATTTGACGCCATGTAAAAGCTGGCAGGCAGAGGAGGGGGGGGGGGGGGAGGGGGGGGGGGTGAGGGGAATGGCATCATAAGGTTGTGGCACACCAGGGGGAGGGCGAAACAAGGTTCGGCAATGGCAAGCATAGCGCCTGCTGGGTGCGTGCATTTCCAATGTGAAAAAGACGTTCGTTTTTTAGCGCCGGGGGGGGGAGGATGTTCAAAAAACAATTTTGCAAAATATTTTATGAAAATTTCAATGTTGGAATTTTGTATGTGGCTTAATCGATCACGCCCTGAGGCAATTTTGAGGAACAAACCTTTTTTAAAAAAAGGTGGTTCAAAAAATGAATAAAAAGCTGGAGGGACTTAGGCTTAAAAATTAAAATTTGAATTCTTCTTAAAAATTTTTGAATTTTCCAAGCAAGATAAATTTTAAAAATTAAAAATTAAAAAACAAAAACTTTTAATCTGAAAATTTAGTGAGCAAGTGTTAAGAAGTGCTTTGGGGCTGTTCTCTGGAGGCGCTGTGCTTGGCTGTAGTAAATCAATTTTGTTTAATGGGGGGCCACACTTTTTTGCCTGAGACGCCCAATTGGCGCCCAGGGGGTTGGGGGGCATTTGGCGCTTTTTGTTTGACCCCCAAAAATTCGATACCCCAAAATGAATGAACTTTGATGATTTTGAGCAGCAATAAACCCAATAAACCACCGGCGGGGGAAGATGGAATGAAGAAGGTGGATGATTTTGGGGGCCTCTGAACGTCGTAATTTGAGGGCAGACAATAAATATGCACTGGAGGAGAGCCCCCGAGGGGACAAAAAGCTCGGGATCAAAGCCTGATCAGTGTGAAAAAGCACTTTTTTGGTGGGCGGAAAGGAGGCTGTTCTGTTCTGTTGTGTGTCATTCACAACAATGATCGATGGATTGGATGGATTGATGAAGGAATTCGAATGGAAAATTCCTGTCTCCCCCCCCCCCCAGGTGAACAACATCATCCCGACAAGATTTTGTCGAGAGTGCAATAATGTCTTGGCCCGGGCACTTAACACATCATTTTAACCAATTAAATGATCGTTATGCGTCAAATTTAAGTGAAATTCAATTTTTAACAAAAAAATTTAGCAAAAAATTCAAAGTGCCAATGCCATTCATATGAATTACAGTTTGAAATTTTCCAATAAAATATCGCTAAGAATTATTAATTGTGTTGAATTTTTGCAAAAAAAAAGACTACCCTTTTTAAATCAAATTTTTTAGTTCGAAAATCTTGAAAAATTTCAAACCGGTATCTTTGCATGTCCGTGTCTTGACTTAAATAATTTTCTAAAATTATAAACTCTGTTTCGGTATGGTAAAAAAGCTGGGGCGTTTAACACATCGGTTAAAGTTTATGAATTTTTTTGAAAATTAAAATTAAATGCTTAAAGCTTTATTATATTAAGCCGTGCTGGCAAACGCCTGACAAATTTAAGTGATTTAAATATAAATAAAAATCGTCGTTAATTTAATAAACGCTATTTTTTTTCCTGAAGCAGAATTTTAGCAAAATGCGTTAATAATTGTATCTCATTCACATAAAAAGAGCGGATAATCATCAGAAAAGCAGCGCCAGTTGTTGCAATTGATAAAAGAAAGTGAATTTACCGGGGAAAAACGAAAAAGCAATGAAATGTTCTTAGTTTATAAATTTTAAAAAAATGTTAAAAACAAAAAACAAAATTTTAAAACCAAACTTCCGCGGGGGACGGACTTTTTAGGATTAGTTGAACAATTTCGCTATTTTTTGTCACGCTTAATTTGCCCCAGGGGAGAACACACACACAAACGCCCCGGAGGCGTTGTGCCGTCAAAGTAGTGAACGACACACACACAAATTCAGCCCCCCCCTCCCCCGGGGGCAGCTTCTCACCGACCGCCTTTTAATGCCGGAATGCCGGCCCCTCCTCCTTTGTGGTGCTAATGTCATTTCCCCCCCCCCCCCCGGAGGGGTCCACCCCCGCCCGCTTCGCGTGGGCAGCGGCAGGGTGCGGTTAGCCCCCAAGGGTACATACAGAGCAGCCCTCCCCCCGCCCGAGGGGGGGGGGGGCATCGACGACCGGCATTTTTGCCTTCGGGAGACGCAAAACAAAATTTGTGGAGGAGTGCCGTGGCATTCATTCAACAGACATTGATGCCCGCGTAAAGTAATTATAAATAATTTGCTCCCAATTTTGGCGGCCTAAAAGTCAAAGTCATCCGACAATTAGTGTTTAGTAGTTGTTTAATGAAAGGGATTCGGTTGAGAAACACAACTTTTAATTATAAGACTAAAAAATGGAAAAATATGATTTTTGGATAAACATTTAAAGCTTTAATAATAAATAAAAATCATTTTTTGGACAAAAAAATTGAACATGAATTTTAATGGTAAACATCGTCAACTCAAAACTTTTAATAATTAAAGTAGAGATTTTTGCGGACTAAAAAACGTGAAATATTAACTTAAAACATGGACTAAACATGTCAAAAAGTGCCAAAATGGACTAAAACGCCAAAAAGTGCCAAAAAGACTAAACACGCCAAAAAGGAAAATATTAATCTTTTAGGTGAGCATTTTTGATCAAAGAAAATAGATTTTTTAGGTGCATTTTTGGGTTAAATTTTTTTCGATTTTTTGAAATATAATTTTTTAATAAAATTTTAAAAAAATGCCAAAACTAAAAGTGAAAATCACAAGGCCGGAATAAATTTATATGAACTAAAAAAGTCACTCTAATTAAACCACATAAATTTTCATTTTTAAAGCAATTTAAAATTAAAATGAATGGTTTTTCAAATACAATTTTAAAACAATTTTTGTTGAATGGAGAGCACAAAGCTTTTTTAAAACAGACCCCAAAAATAATTCTTTCAAACAATTTTTGAAAATTTGAATAGAAAAAGAAAGCATTGAAAGAAAAAGCCTAACGACGGCATATAATAGGTAATGTTGTGGGCACACATTAAATTACATATGCGGGGAGAAAAGGGGTAAAAATTGTTTTGAACAGAAAAGTACCGTACCCTTTCTCTCTCACATGGAACGGGTGGGGGGAGGAAATGGTAATTTTGAAATTTTGAATTACTAAAAGCTCCTCCCTCTCCGCCTTTTGATTTTAAGGCATTTTTAAGCTTTCAATTTAGCGATTTACGCTTAAAGTTTAAATTTTTGGGCAGCGCGAAAAAACAAAAACAAAAACAAAAAAAAAGTAATTTGTGTGCATATTTTTGACAAGCGCAAAAAATGCCACAAAAATGGGAGGGGAAAAGCTTTGGCCGGCAGAGAAGGCGCGGGATGAAAATTAAGCCCGAAAAAAATCCGAGGCAGGCGCAATATTATTCTTCGGCATTGGCACACATTGCGCTCTCGACGGGCGGGCGGGGGGCTTCTTGATGAGAATGAAAAGCGCTGCCGGGGCCGGCCGGCAACCGCGCCCCAGGGCACGGGTCCAGGGGGGGGGGGGGGAGGGGCAATGAAGCGCGAATTTAAGGGGGGGGGGGCAATGAGCGCCGTGGGGGTGGAATTGAATTAAAAAATGAATGAATTGCGTGCGGGTGGAGGAGGGCAAGGAAAGTGTCGGGTGCCAACTTTTGAGGGGCAAAATGCGGAAGGAATTTTAGTGTTTTTTAATGGATTAGTAATCGGATTAAAATGACAAATTGATTTTAATCCGCTAAAAATGGCGGGGGTAAGAAATTAAAGCGGATTTCACAATTAAAATCCCCATTAATTTACAACTAAATAAAACTATTAAAGAATCTTTTTTTTTAAATATATATATTTTTTGTAATATTTTACAATTGAAAAACTTTTTTTTTGACAACAAAAATTATTAAACAAATAAAAAGTTCTAAAGATCACTTTTAATCATAAAAAACTTAAACTAAAAAATTACTCTCCTAAATAACAAAAATTAAAACAATAAAAAAAATATTTTAAAAAAATGACCAAAGCTTAATGCTGTAAAGAAAGATGGTGCATTTATTTAAAAAAATTTTTTTTTGCAGTATTTACTATAAATAACTTTGTGATCATTTTGCATGGAATTTGCTTTAAAACTCGCGGCTTCCAAAACGACATAAAGCCGTCCGCCCGTCGGTGGTGGCCCCGGCGGCGGTTTGCGAACTTGGCCATAAAATGGCCAATAAAAAAAAGGCACACAAACGCTGCTGGTTGGCTGTTTTTGGCCTAATGATAATAAAAGACAATTGGTAATGACAGAAAAAAGTGGACAAATGAAGAGGAAAACAGGTGGCTTTTCTCCATACAAAAAATGTTTGTTTAAACTTTAAAGCAGAAAATTTGCCCAATTCCATCCAATACATATAATTTATATCGAATAGGCAAATATTTTGTTGTACTCGTGATTAGATCTTTTTTTTACTCAAAATCTGATCAATTTATGTGATCAGATAATTTAAGGGGTCAAACGCTTTATAATTTTGATCAATTAAATTCGTTTTTCAGATTTTTCAAAATTTTAGCGAGAGTTTTTGTCTAAATTCTTTTTTTGTCTAGCAAAAAAAAATCCATTTTTGCGTGCCGTGCCATATTTGTTTGTTTTGCCCAACCAACTTGGCCTCCAAGAGCCAAAGTGTAAGTGGCGCCATATGATTTTATTGTTTTTTTGATCGATTAAAATTATTTTGCCTTAGGGGGGCTTCTTGGCACTAACAAAAATATTAGGGCAAACAGTTTTTCTAATTTAAAAACAAAAATGTTGAAAAAGTAAGAGTATTTTTAATTTAAAAATTAAAATCGTAAGAGCTTAAAAATTCAATTAAAAAATATGACACAAATCAAATTAACAAAACACTGCACGCCACGCACAAATTCAATTATAAATATTTAAAAATATAATTTAAATCATTTTTGTCCACCAACCAATGCTGAACGGCTCCTCGTAGTCGTCGTCGTCCTCGCCGTACTTCATCGTGTACAGGCCGTCCAGGCACGATTCCGGGTCCGATTGAAACGACACAACGGACGGACTGGTGCCGGACCGTAACGGAACCTGCACCTATTGGAAATGAAAATTTAAACAAAAAAATTTTTTTTGGAAAATATTAACGTAAATTTAAAATTGCTTAAAAAAATTTAGGTATGTATGAATTTATAAAGTAAGTAATCAATAAATGATTAACGTTTTTTGCATCAAATAAAAATTTTAAAATTTCTCTTTATTAGTTGATTGGAAAATTAAACACTTTATTTTGATACTTTTTCAAAAATGTTAGCATACATAATTTAAGGAATAAATCAAATTTTTATGCTTTTTTCATCCAACTCATTGCTACAATTTTCGCAAAAAAATGGCAAAAATGCCTTAGTTTTTAAAAATTTTTGCCTGCAACAAATCCTCGTCAATTTGGTGCCGATAAACTGGACTTATTGGTCGTTCAAACAGCGATGACGCGTTCGGTGAAGGCGGCGGCATTATTTCAAACTTTGGCCTTCCTGCAATTTGTGCCAAAAATAAATGTTTATAATTGTTTAGAAATCCTAAAATAATATTAACAAAAGACAGAAAAAAGCCTTAACTGAATTCAAAACCAAAATTATTCAAAAGTATATTTTGGGGGGCTGAAATGTCTAATAGAGCCGAAAAACGTAAAATTGGCTTAAAATATGAACTAAAAACGCCAAAAAGTGCCAAAATATGGACTAAAAATAAAATTCGAAATTTTAGGGGTACATTTTTTTTTTTTTTTTTTTTTTTTCTTAAGAAATTTTTGGGGAAAATTTCTAAAATATTGATTCATATGGACTAAAAGACGCTCTAATTCAAAAATTTTTCGAAAAAAACACTGTTTAAATAGTAAATTAAATTAATTAAATAATATTTATATTAAAAAAACACTTTTACTTATTATTAATTTATGGTTTTTGATTTAAATCAATTTATTAAAATCTCATTCTCCCCCCCCCCACCCCTTTTTCCATACGTTTCAGCGCCGGCGACGGGTCCGAGTTCTGGCGCTTCAGCCGACACATTTCTTGTCGAAGCAGGCGTTCCGGACGCGTCAACAGGGGCGGCGCGCCACCGCCGTCCGACACCTTGGCGCGCGGCGGTGGTGCGGCCGCAGCTCGGACGGGCGGCCGCGGGCTGCGTGCCAGCGGCGTGCGGAAGGCACGGCGCGTCGTGCCGCCACCGCTGCCGCCACTTGCACTGCGCGCGTCACCTGAGCGCACGCTGCTGCGATGGTGGTCAATAATTGCAAGCGGTGCTGCCGCCTCGTCATCAAGCGGGTCTATGCTGCCACCCACCGTCGGCGACTGCAAATTTTAAAAATTTGCAAAAATGCGACTTATTTTTGGGAAATTATTTTAAAAATCTAAAAATAACAAATAAATTTATTTTAAATTTTTTCATGTTACCAATTTTTCACGAATTTATAAAATGAAAAAATATTACAATTAGAGCCCGGGCATTTGAGGACCGATCGAGTTTACTCGAAAAACCCTCAAAAAATCTCAAATTTTGGCTACATTTTTTGTCGATCAAGTGAGATCTGATCGAGACCACTGAAAAACCCCGGAAAAAAATCTTGAATTGCGGCAACATAATTCGTCAATCGAGATTTTGAGCGATCTCGAACAAATTTTGTCCAAAGCTCGTGCGGCTCGGACTCAATTAACAATTTGTAGCCAATTAATTTATTTTACAAAAAAATTTAAAAAAATTTGTAAATTTTTCAACCAACCGGAGTTTCCTCATTCATGCTGTCAAATTTTTTAATTTTGGCAACATTATTATTGTTGTTGTTGTTGTTGTTGTGGTTGTTATTTTGTTGTTGATGGACCGTGAAAATGTTGGAGGGCACCGAATTTTTGTCTTTCATCAAATTTATGACCGAATTTATGCGCAATTTAAATATTTTTATTTTGCAAACCTAAAAATATACAAAAAAAATTAGGAACATAAATTTATTGCACATAAAATAATTAAAATTCATATTTTTAACATTTTTTTATGAATGAATTTATTTACCTATTCGGTTCAAAAAATATTCAAATATACTTTAAACAATTTGCCATAATTTGTGCCATGACTTTCAGCCAGAAAAATTGAATGCCAAAATTATTATGCAAAAACAAACATTTTTCACACATTTTTTTGGTCCCCAATTCCCCCATTCTTTGCCAATCGATGAGCTTTTTTAGGGGTTGAGAGTAAAGGGGGCAACCTCCACCGGTGGCAGTTCAAAGTGCCGAGAACATCCCTCAAGGGGCGATGTTACATTCGGCACAACTCAAAGTTTCGAGAACATCCCCCCCCCCCAAGGGGGCGATGTCACACTCGGCACAATTCAAAGTGCCGAGAACATCCCCCAAGGGGCAATGTTACATTCGGCACAACTCAAAGTTCCGAGAACATTACCCCCCCCCCCCCACAAGAGGGCGATGTCACACTCGGCACAATTCAAAGTGCCGAGAACATCCCCCCAAAGGGCGATGTCACACTTGGCACAATTCAAAGTGCCGAGAACATCCCCCAAGGGGCAATGTTACATTCGGCACAACTCAAAGTTCCGAGAACATTACCCCCCCCCCCCCCCCCACAAGAGGGCGATGTCACACTCGGCACAATTCAAAGTGCCGAGAACATCCCCCCAAAGGGCGATGTCACACTTGGCACAATTCAAAGTGCCGAGAAGTCAAAATCGTGCCAAATCAAGCTTCAAGTTTTAAGAACTAAAATTTAAAATTTGCATTGGTGATAAAATTAAAATAACATTTTGCCAACGGGGCTGAATTGTCCGTCCGGCACCAAGCTGAAGGTGAAATTTGTGCCCCCAACTTTTCCCCTGGGGGGCCAAAAAGTAACAACGAATGGCCGCCTGAACAATGGGCCAAGTGCCGCCATAAAGCCCCGGAGGCTGGGATGGGGGAAGTCATATGTGCCATGGATTGTGTGTTTTAGGCGGGCGATAATAATGAACATATAGTGGGCGAATGAATGCCTTAGGCCATTTCGTTGGGCACAAATCGTGGGAAAAATGTTGAAAATCTCTCAATTTTTACATAAAATAATTACGAAATTAAAAATTTTAAAAAAATGCTAAATCAATGGAAAAAGCAGTTTAGTTTTTGGGTTTAGCTTTGGCAATTGCCAGATGTCTGAATTCAGTGCCACATTTTGTAAGTTTTTGTTAGCAAATTTAACAAAATTATTTTAAAATTGAGCAATTTTAATTTTAGCAAAACCATTTCAATATCCGTTTTTGTCCATTGATATTTTGTTTTTTTAAAAAATGAATGCAAATTATAAAGTAAGTTAAAAATAAATTTATTAATTTTTCAAAAAAAAATTTAGACAATTTTAGCAAAACGCAATAATTTTAAAAAAATTCAAACAGTTTTTTAACTGTGCTTAGGTGCTGGAGTTCAAAAGGCTAATTGTATAAGGTATGCCAAAATGCCAAAAAAATGCAAAAACAAGCACCCCCGAGGGGATTTTGTGTTTGCCCGGAATCAAAAGTGTGCACGCGTCGCGGTAAAGCGGTGGGGGAGGGGCACAAACGACGTTTTGCGGACGGCACTTTTTGGAGCGGAAGGAATTGAATAAATATGCCGTCAGGGCCAGCATTTGTCTCCCCCCCCCACCCCCGAGGGGATGTTATTGTGTGTGTGCCACGAACGTCGCCGACGGTGCAAAATGTTCAGCGAACTTTCAACGCTCTCGAGCACGGGCGGCACTTTTGGGCCCCTCCGAGAATGGCATCATCAATAAATAAACAACACATCATCACAAAATGTTTCGTGTTTCGTCGGAAAAAAACTTTGAGTTTCGCCCAGTTTGGGGGGGGGGGGGGGGAGGGGGAGGGTCGGGCTCCCAACTCACATACTGGGGCCTTACTCCCGGATTCTTTCGGGAGCAGGGGAATGTCGGGAATGGCATGTTTGGGAAATAAGCCCCCAAAAATGTCGTCGTCGTCCGTCGGCTCGGGTTAGTGGAATCAGCCGAGTCGAAAATAGGCCCCCAAAGAAAGGGTCGGGGATCGGGGTCGGGATTGTCGGGAAAGCACTGTCGTGGGGTCGGGGTTGTGGATTAATCCAAATCGTCGGGGGTTTCGGCGTCGGGGTGCCAACCCAGTTTGAAACTTTGAAGAAAATAAAATTTGGAATGCTTTCCATGTGCAAAAATGCTCTATTTTATATGAAAACAACAAAAATTGCAAAAATAAAAAGAAGAAAAATAAAAAAAGCTAAGTACGACCTAAAACTGGGGACCCAACCTTTTGTTATTGAAAAGAATTGGCGTGTTCAAAAACAGCAGCCAAAATCCATTCTTGTCTTGATCATCTTTGGCGTCAGAGATCGCTGCTATTTTTGTGTTTGGCGGCCGTCCGTTTGCTATTTGAATTTGGCATTGGAAAAAGAGCAGGGGAAATTGGACACTTTGCCAAAATAATCATTTATTTGCAAGGTTTTGACGTCGTGTCGTGTTCAGAGTTTGTGGCTGAACGTGAATGCCTTTTTCTGGGAACATTTTCTTTTTGGCATCATTTTTCAAAAATTATTGAAAAATTTGTATAAAAAAATTAAATTTTCCAACTTCCTGTTTGAAAAGATCAGGTAAAAAAAATGGGTCTGAAAATTGCTTGAAGGCTTTAGGTATTTAAAAAAATAAAATAAATAATGGAATTCCTTCTTTGCCCCAGGCGAACATTGTGCCCTCCCCCCCCCCCCCCACCAAAATTCTTTTCAGATGACACCCCCCGAGGGGCGGCAGCGGCGGCTTATGCAAATAATTGATGTCGCCGCCCACACACTCTTTGGCCAAAATGTGGCCCTGTTGCCCTCACAGATCGTGGGAACATTTTGGAACAGCTAACAACCAAAATTTTGTTCGTCCTAAGAATTTTTATTACAAAAAACAAAACATTTTCTTTTTTTTGTTATAAAAATCCACAAATTTTGGCGATTTTCGGCATTGGATCGGGATCGGCTGAGCCGGGATCCCTTGGGATTCGGAATCCCGGTTAAATGCCGATCCAATCTCGAGAATTCCTCCAAAATAGGTCGACCATTTTGGGGGGATACTCGGGATTGGATCGGGATTTAGCCGGGATTCCAATCTCAAAAAACCTGCTTGGCCGATAAAACCCCATAATAAATTGCTAATGCTTAATACTTTTAAAATTGTTTAAAAATGGTCTAAAAATTCTGTTGCATTGCATTTTTTTAATGAATTTTTTGAAAAAACCCCCAAAATCAGTTTTAAAAACTATTTTGATTGCTAACGAATTCAAATTGTTACAATAAAATTGATGGGAAACGTTCAGAAAAAAAGCGGCAAAACAAAACAAAAAATGCCATAAAACAAATTTACTATTTTTAAATAAAATCGTTTTTTGTGCTGCGAAACAAAAAAATTTGCGAAAAAGGTCGATTGTGACGATGCTAATGGGCTTATTTTGCCCACGCATTTTTAATGCTCCGGCGAAAACGCCGCGTAAATGAATTTCCCCGCTGTCCCCGCCCCGCAGGGCATTATTTAAACTTGGCACAAAATGCCAATAAAAAAATGTTTTGAATCTCTTTAGGCAAAAATAAAATACGTACATAATGTGGCCCCTAGGGAATTTCTACTTTTATTCTTAAAAATTGAAAATGTCCTTATTTTCAAGGATGCCCTTGATACTGAGAATTTGGTGTGAGTGTTAAAAATTTTGGAAAATTAAGATTTAATTGTGTATTTTTTTATTCCATTTTTGGGTGAAATTTTATATCAAAAATTGCTAAAATTCAAAAAATATATTTCTTTATACTTTAGTAACATTAAAATGTGGTCGATTCATTTCAATTTTTATTTCTAATTTAAATCTTTAAAAGTGTGATTTTTGTCGCAAATTTGGCATAAAAATAGTGGAGGCAATTATCATCAACGGCGGGTGGTCTGCAAAAAGCATTTTAGTGGCATTTTTTAACTTGGGGCACAACAGAATTAATTGTTGATGAAATTTTAAAATTCAAATTTTTAATATTTTGTCAAATTTCAATAAAAAAAAATTGTTAAATGCCGAAAGCAATTGTCAAAATGTCCTCGCGTAAAATTTGATCAACATTTTACGGGAGGCACAAATTTGCTGCTCACATCGCTAAATAAAAGCACACACTGTGGAGGGGACGATGAAGCACATCTGTTCGCGTTATTGAGACGTCAATCGACGGACGACCCCTGAGGGGCAATCATCGCATATTTTTATAAAAAAGTTCCGGAACCCCGAGGAAGGGGGGGGGGGGGGGGGGGGGGGACATTAGCAATTGGCAAAGACGGGGGGGATCAATCAAATATTTATTGATCGAAAGAACAAAAATTGGAAATAAAAATCGTAAACAAAATCATGCCTCAAAATAGTCACTAAAGTGCCAGATTTAGTGTTGTAAACCAGATTCATTTTTGTGATAACAATTTCAAACAAAAACAATTTAGTCAAAAAAAATTTTAAAATATGGAGAATTTTTAAAAAATTGCATTTTTTGGCGGAACAGCATTTTTAGTCTCGACAAAAGTCTATTTTTGGGATGCATTTTTCTTAAGGAATTTACCGAAAAAAGCAAAAATAGTCACGTAAGTTTAGTCACCAAAAAATAAAAGACTAAAAATGGTCACTAAAAACTCGATTTTCGTGCTTTTCAGTGACGCCGGCGGGCAAACAGGGGCTTTTAAAATGTTTAAATCCCTTTTTGAGACCATTTAAATTATGTAAAAATATATTTATGATTGACGCCGGAGGGCAAACAGGGGCTTTTAAAATGTTTAAATCCCTTTTTGAGACCATTTAAATTATGTAAAAATATATTTATGATTGACGCCGGAGGGCAAAATACAGAGGGGCTTCATCGCATCGTCGTTTTGCCACAAATTTTTTGTTGGCGTTATTTTTTGGTTGTTGTTGTTTAAAAGTTGGCGCCACCGACGACGAGCCGGCATTTTGTGTGGCGGCACCGGCGGCACCACCAGATTTACATGGACGGCATGGGATTCCCATGGGATGGATGTGACGGGGGGAGGAGGGGATAAAAAGAACGAAATAACACACTCATCGGCTTCATCCAAATGCCAACAAAAATTTGTAAAGAATGGCAATTTAAATGCGATCATTTAAAAATTGGAAAAAAAAATCTAAAAATGGCTCACTTCAGTGCCAACAAATTTTTGGAAGGACAGTAACTGTATTCAAACTCAATAAATCAAACAAACAAAATGCCAATATGAAAAACTTCCCCTAATTTGGGGCTTCTTCACAGTTGAATTTATTAAAAACAAATTTTTCAAGATTTCAATCCAGACGCGAAAAAGGTACTAAAATCTCGTAAAATTTCGTCTCGAGAACAACGAAAAGATCTCGTCGAGATTTACCGAGACTTTTTGATCGAGAATATGGGATCGGCCCAATGCTCTAATAGCGAGTAGCGAGCGCATTGTTTGGTCCAAGAAAATATCTATTTTAGGGGGGCTGCATTTTGTTTGGTTTTTGTTGCATTTTTCTTAAGGAAACTTTGCAAAATTTGTTCAAAACAATAAAATATGGACACAAAATTAAATATTTGTGCAAAATAAGGCCTAATTCAAATTTTCTTTTCGATTGGGAAAATTTAAATTACGGGCCCTGTGTCGGGACGGTATAAAAATGATGAAAACTAAGAAGCCCTCGGGCGTAGGAAGGCGAGCAACGACAAATTGCCCCCGCGGCGGCAAAGTCCATCATCATGCCGTCGCCGTAGGGCGGCACACCACCGCTTTTTTGCACCAAAATTCGGGCAGCAACAGGCCCAGAAAATGAATTTGGTTTGGATGGCGGCACTGAATAAAAAGGCACCGGCCCCGGAGGGGGGGGGGGGGGGGGAATAAACAAAAATGGGGGGACGACAATTGCTTTTTTTTGCGGGACGGGCTTATGTGGGAGAATATTTGGGCTGCCCTCCGGGGATATGTGTGGATATATGACACATAATGTTAGTATATATTAGAGCCCGGACACGGATTACCCGGACCCGGCAGTCCGGACCCGGTTCAAATATCAAAATTTCCGCCAGAACCAAAATGGCATAATTTCTGCCAAATTTGTCTAAATAAACAAATTTATAAAATAAAAATTGCATTTTATCACTAGCGACCGGATTTTCATGTTTTTGCTAACGTTTGATGAGAGAAGCCCAAAAACAGCATTATTTCGAAAATTTTTTGTATTAGAGCCATTTTTCAAATATATTTCGGGCTTCTTGAAAGCAAATCCCTATTTTGCCATTTTTCCATAATGAATCCATATTTTTGGCATTTTTTTTTAAATTTTCTTTACACATCAATCAGTTCAGTGCCGCACGGTTCATTACAATTTTTAAAAAAAGTTGCGCAATCCCACAAGCCGACTCCGCACCGAATGCAACCGCCCCAACTCTGTCATGGACGCCATGTTTCAGGCTAGGCCGGCGAGAATGGAGCCGTTAGGCCTTAGCAATAACCCTCAATGAATGGCACACAATTCGTCCGCTGAGCCACCGCCCGGTCACACTTTGTCAATTGCCAAACTGGCAACTCTCTACACTCGAACGGGCTGATGTTGCACAATTTGTGTTGCCGACGGTGGAGGGAATTGCCCAAGTCGATCACTGAATACATCGCCGCGGGGGGGAAACGGCGTCGGCGGGGTTCTAAAGCGAGAGCATCCCAACTTATATAGGATGAACGCACAAATTTTTTGATAGGGTTCAGAAGAAGCGAGAGACGAGGGGAAATGCTGCACTATTTCTTTGTCGTCACACTCTCTCTCTTTCATCTCTTCGTTACACTAAACTATTTCTATCTCTTTTCCATGGAAGCTCTTCCTTTCGCTAGCTATCAACCAATGCTCTTCCTTTTCCGAACTATTTCTTCATGAATCATGACGCTCGCGAAGCCTCGGAGCTTTGCTGGGGACCCAGGGGGTGCCCATCGGCGGAGCGGATCAGTTCAGTGCCGCACGGTTCAGTGGAAAGAAGCAAATAAACAAAATGCCAATCGGAGTGCCAAAAGCTTTTTTAAGCCAAAACTAATAAAACTATGCAAAACCTCCGATTTTGGGTGCTTTTTCACATTCGAAATTTTTAAAAACGAATGAACCGCTTATCACCAGGGCTGATACTTTTAGGCTCGAAGAATCTTAAAATAGACGCCTAAAATAGGTTAAGAAAAAGTACCAAAATAGGCTCCAAAGCCAAACAAAAACAAAAAGAATTTATCAAAAGCCAAACCGAAATAAAAAAAATAACGATCATTCATAAAACAAAATACAAGAATAATTTCAATAGAAACAATGCCCGAAGATAAATACAAAAAACCAATTTTTGTTTCCACACAATTCGGTGGGGAGTCGTCAAAGAATTTTTTTTTATGGTGTTTGCTTGCGGCAATGTTACGAAAATGGCACTGCCAAAAACGCCGCATATATGTCACGTTCTTCATATTGAGGAGTGCTTATGTTCTTGCAGTTATTCACCGTAGTTTCATACATTTGCGTCAGTAATTCGTGAAATTGTTCCCGAATTTGTGTATTGGAATTATTCCCGACGAATTGTTGACGAATGCCCTCGGGCAATTTGTGTTCTTGAAATTCTTCAGAATTAGGGTCTGTCACTCCGACGACCCCGCAAATGATTCGTGGGGATATCCCCTCCTCCTGGTTTTATGCGTTATGAGTAGGGTTGAACGGGACCGGGACTTTTGGGAAAAACCGGGACTTACCGGAACCAGAAAAACCGGGACTTACCGGAACCAGAAAATCCGGGACTCACCGGAACCAGAAAAACCGGGACTCACCGGAACCAGAAAATCCGGGACTCACCGGAACCAGAAAAACCGGGACTCACCGGAACCAGAAAATCCGGGACTCACCGGAACCAGAAAAATCGGGACTCACCGGAACCAGAAAAACCGTGACTCACCGGAACCAGAAATTCCGGGACTCACCGGAACCAGAAAATCCGGGACTCACCGGAACCAGAAATTCCGGGACTCACCGGAACCAGAAAATCCGGGACTCACCGGAACCAGAAAAATCGGGACTCACCGGAACCAGAAAAACCGTGACTCACCGGAACCAGAAATTCCGGGACTCACCGGAACCAGAAAAACCGGGACTCACCGGAACCAGAAAATCCGGGACCGGGACTCGATTTCGAACACGGGATCCCGGATTCAAATAATTTCCAGAATTTTTTTTTGCAACGCATTTTTCCATTAAAATCGTCGAAATTTCGATGAATTTCCAATGAGATTTAGCAAAACATCGTTGAATTTATGCCACCAAACTGATATATTCTTTTTATTCTACACAATGCAAATCAAACAAAAAAAATTTGTTTTGGAAAGTAGGAAAAATTTCTGGAAATTATTCGAATCCGGGTTCCGGGTTTGAAATCAGTCGAAATAAAGTCCGATTTGGATTCTACGACCCCGAAACCCATAGAAACACCTTTTTATCGACTTTAAACAAAAACTTCTTTTTTTTGCTTTTATAAGTAATCCCCCGACACTTCTAACCCCCCCCCCCCCCCCGATTTGTCTTCTAAAATTTTGGGGAAATTTTTTAAAAACCCCAAACCCCACCGATTTTTTTTTGGTTGTTCTGCTTGAGTTGATGCATTTTAAGCGCTTCCTCATTCACTAATGTTGTTTCACGCCAATATTCTAGCAATTTAAAATGTGTCTTTTTACTGTATTTGGGGTTAAAATAAAAGTTTGAAATTTCATTCAAAAAGTTAATAAGCTCGACGATTGAATACACACAGGTATTATATTGAAATTGTGGCGCGACTGCAGGCATTCGTTCACTCAGCTCTGGGTCAGCAACTAAATATAAAATTTTTTTTTTTTTTGAAAAACAAAGACGCGTTTTTTAATTTAACTTTAGAATTGCAAACATGAAAAAAAACAACAAAAATTGAGGCAGAAGCGTCCTTGGATTTCGCCAACATTTTCTGTTATGTCCTTGATTCCCAAGGACAGAGGAGGCATGTTGATTCCCAAGGACAGAGGAGGCATGTTGATTTCCAAGGACATACCAGAAAATTTTGGCAAAAATACAAGGACGCTAAGAAAAAATTCTCCAAAATAAAGTTAGGGGTCAAAGAAAATTGCTCCAACATTAACGTAAAAATGATCAAGAGATCCAATATTTTATAGGCGTTTTGATGGCCTTTTTCTATTGAAAATTTTGAATCGACACAATGCCAAATCATGTCAACGAAGCGGGCCAACTGCGTCCCGCCAACTGAGTCCCAGGAACGTCTAACAGATCATAACTTTTTTCAAGACTGACCAATCTTCATAATCTTTATATCATTCGAAAGGCCGTAAGAAGAGGCAGCTATTTGTAAGCATTCGAAAAAGCATTGGATAAAATTGAACAAAGTTATGACAGAAACCAATGAAAAAGTCCGCTTTTTACACTTTTTCACTTATAACTTTTAGTAGTAAATCGAACCGGCTCGAGGTGCCGAAATATATCTGCTAATCATTTAGAGCTTTCGAGATTGGACAGTCTTGAAAAAAAGTTATGAGCTGTTAAACGTTCCTGGGACGCAGTTGGCGGGACGCAGTGGACCCCCACCCCATGTTCAAAGGACATTCTTGGAAATAAGGACATTTTCAATTAAAAGACGCGGCGGGTTAATTTCCAAGGGCTGCCCTTTGAAAATCAGGACGAAAACGGAACCCTGTCTTTACCCGATCGCAGCCCTGAGGATGAAGCATAGCAAAAAATTTAAAATGATTCTTTTGATCAAATTAGAGACCGACCAGGACGGACCTTGCTTGGTACAGGCTTGTATTTTTCCTGTACCCAGAGTCCAGGAAATCAGGTCCAGGCACCGAGTTCGGATTTCGGGTTTTGGATATTTCGGGATTTTCGGGTTTTAAATCGTTTACGGATTTTTGGGGTTTCGAAAATTTGGGGTTTCGGATTTTATATCCCGATTTTGCTCAGCCCTGCCAGGCACCTTCTCTAAGTCCAGGATCCGGGTCCAGGAAGGAATTTTTTCAAAATGTCGGTCTCTAATTCAATCATATAAATAAATACCTTTGATGAACACCCGGAATAAATATTCGTACGCAATGTTCAAATATTTTCGATATTTTTTGCATTCTTTCCGATCGTAGTCCCCACGAATTTGTTTCAAAATGTTGTCACAATGCCAATTCTCCACCAACAAATATAATGTTCCCAATATGCTCTCGAACCTTAGAGGTAGGGCTGTACGGGAAACGGGACCAGTACTGAAATGTTCTATTTTTGTCCATTTTGGTACTGAAATTTTGATCCCGGTTTTTCAAAATTTCTTCAAAACGCTCTTATAATCAGAGTGCGTAACTGTCCTTATTTATAAGATTTGCCCTTATTTGAGGCCTCTGTCCTTAGTTTTTTTTCCCGGTCCTGTACAACCCCTATTTTATACTAATAAAAATAGCAAACAATCAATTAAAATAATAGTTAATTAATTAAATATTGATAATAATTTATGAAAAATCGAATTTGTTGTTTTAAACTAATTTTGGTCCCCCGGTTTTCCCCAAAAGTCCTGCTGGTCCCGTACAACCAACCCGACGACCTTAAAGCCAAATCTTCTTTCATTGCTTTGTCAAAATTTTCTTCCAAATTTTTGTGCTTTTCTTTTATTCCGCCAAGCAGAAAAAACAAATGCAATTTTGCTTCGTCGTCGCCACCAAATTTCCATTGTTCAAAATATTCTCGTCCCTTTACAAATTCAAGAAAAGCGCTTTCTTCAAAAGCACTCCACGAGTTCAGAGTTAGCTAAATTTGAATTAAAAATTTTTGGTTTTATTGTTGAATTTTAAGAATACAAAAAGTGGCACTTAATTTTTTAAACAGAGTCCGAGGCATTTTTAAAATTTTGATTGAAAATTTTTTAACAAATTGAGTTAAAAAATCAAAATTTTTCTCAGCGGCGCTTATCGGCACCGCCGACCCCCCCTGTAAAGCAGAATCCGCAAAAAAAAAATTGCATTTTTGAAAAATTGCAAATCGCAAAATTCCGAAATTTTTGCACAATTTTCCCAACGAATGCCTTTGATCATTTTCTGTGATTCTGAGTTGCTGGATCAGGTCAAACATGAGAAATACAACAAATAAAGTTTTGGCATTAAATTCATATAATTAGGTGCTTAAAAAATATTTCCGATTTTTGCAAAGGCTGATCCTGATTTTTCATCTGCGATTCCTGATTTTTGGGTTTGACAGGTGGCCACCCTGATTATTACCCATCTCTAATTAGGTATTACCCAGTCTCTAAAATTACCCAGTCTCTAATTATTACCCATGTGAAATAATGGAATGCTTTGTTCATTTAAATTTGTATTCATTTTTTTTTTCTAAAATTTCCTTTTAAACCAATAAAAATCAACAAAAGGAATTGCTAAACTGGGTAGGTGGTAGATAAATAAGTAAATGACGAGAAAAACAATTGGGGAAATTGAAATTTGGGACCTTTTTTTTCAACAATTGTTAGTTAGAGCTTTAAAACGTGAATGTTTTTGAAGCTTTTTGCGATTCTGATTGTTTAAATGCGCCTATTTGGCGAATTGGGGGCGTAGAATCCGAATCCGAACTCTCCATTTCGACCAATCCCGGATCCCGTAACGGAATTAAAAGCATTTTCAAAAATTCCAAATTTTTCAAAAAATCACTTTGGCCTCAAAATTATTCAAAAGATCAAAATGACATTGAAAGGGCAAGTAATGATCGAATTGATGCTTTTTTTGTTGAAGATTTTAAGACCATAAATGTTTTTTGGAAAATTTGAATTTTTTTTTCGTCGACTTTTAATAATCACTGACGCATTTTGTCTGGTGCCCCGGCACTTCAAATAAGAAAACTTACCGTATCATCAGCATTTGCATTCGGCACGGATGTCAACGACAGATGCAAAAAAAGGAAAGTGGTGAAAAATGAATAAACGCAAAGATGCATTATTGATCAAATAAAGATTATTGATCAAATAAAGAAATAATGGCGGGATTTAATTGATCCAAATGACTGCTGGGAGACTCTCTCATGAAATGGAATGGTTTTAAATGACTTAAATATGCATGCTTAAATTGAACTATTGATTAAATAAAAATCATTGTTCACGTGTAATTGTTGTCAAAAGAATTGAAAGAAATCATAGATGAGCAAGCGCCCGTTTGTGCATGCCATTTTTTACTCTCCCCATGGGCCCGAGTCGGGGGGGGGGGGGGGGGGGGTGTTGAAGAGAACGCCTTCATCATCGCTTGGTCGTTTTCCAGTAGCCATGGCATGAGAGTGAGGCAGGGGCCTGTTTCAATTGTTACTTTTAACTTTGAAGCTTTTTACTTTTACTTTTAAAAGTTAAAGGTTCGCGTTTCAATTCCACTTTAACTTTTAACTTGCTAAAAGTTCAACGTTAAAGTAAGAATTTTCAAAGTAAAGGCTGATTGCGTTCATTTGGTACCTTTAATTCACGTTAACAAGTTAAAAGTAAAAGTGACAATTGAAATAGGCCCCAGGGCATGCCCTGTGATTTGATCAACTTATTAACATTTGGGTAAATTAGCGATTAACAAAATTTAGACGTACGTTTTGGGACAAGCCTTTGGTTAACCAGTGCCATTGAATGTTGTTCCCTATTTAAGCAGGCCGTGTGCCAAAAGTAGTACAGGGGATAAAACGTGATGTAATTTTTTTGGCGCTCTAGTCCGCTTTACGCGTCCCCTAAAAAGCGTTTACATCATATTTGCTAATTAGTTTTCTTAATTACCCTTAATTTTCCAAAATTGATTAATCATGGACGGCGCCATAGGAGACGTAAAGTTTTTGGAACGCGTAAACCGGACTAAAACGATTAACAAATGTTGAGCTTTGAATCAGGTTGTCCATCAGTATTGAATTATCTGTACTTTATCGCCATAAATTGTGAGCAAAATGTCGAAAAGATCACCGGGGCATCCTATGACAAATTGTCGACACTCAGAATGTCGACAATTTGTCCATTTTTTCTGAGTAATATTGCGGTTAATATGTCGAAAAAAACACTGGCAAACCCTATTTATCTTTGGGAATAAATTGGGGACAATGCCGATAGGCGCCGCCGGGAAAATGTTTTGATTTGACTCAATTTTGTTAAGAAAATTGGTCCAAAAATACAAATAATCCTGAAAATCAGTAAGCCAAGCTGAAATCAGTACATTTCTGATAAATAAGTACAGTTGGCAACCCTGATTTTGGGCCCTTTTTCACATTAAAGTTTTTTAAAAAACGAATTGAACAGCTTATCACTAATCTAAATTTTTATAACTCGAGACCGACCCTCCCCCCTCCGCCCCAAAAGCTTAAAATAATCCTAAGAAGGGCCACTGAAGCAAAAAATGATAACCTTCAAAATTTTTAAAAGTGATACTGTGAAATATTTTATTTTATTAAAATAAATTATTTTAATAAAATAATGCTTTTTAATCACATAAAAAATTTTTGATTTTGTTTCGACAAGATTTTCGACGTTTTTTTCCTTTCGATTTCAAACATTTTAGTTTCGATTTTCGAATTTCGATTTTTTTCTGTTTCACACAGCGCTGAATGGAATGGAATGTCCAAACGCCAGAGATCTTTCAAAGCATCCTCGGTGCTCAACCCGAACAGTTTTTATTGTAAAAAGTTTGGTTTTTTGGGTCTTGATCTCGATCTCGAGGTCAAGTCTCGGTCTCGAGTCTCGGAGTCAAGTCGGGGTCAACTCCCTCGGGGTCAAGTCTTGGTCTCGAGTCTCGGTAAATTTTGAGTCCCGATAAAATGAATTTGTACAAAGTTTTGCAAATTGTTTTTTGCTTTAAAATATTTTTTTAAAAGAATCTTTCATTTCAAAAAAGATTCCCAAATTATTTATTAATTTGGGGTAATATAGTTTTAATTTTTTTAACAAAAAAATATTTTGTTTAATCCTTTTGCTTTAACAGAATTTTGCAAAATGTTGTTTCAAGAAAATTTATTTCGATCTTCTTCGAGGTCATTCATTCTTTCTCTGTTTGTTCTTGGACATTCTTTTCTCTCTTTTCACATGTAGCGGAGAAAGAAAAATGCTAAATGGAATTTGTTCAATTCTTTTTTAAACAGAAATTTAAATGCTCGTCGCGTTTTACCATAAAAAGTGGCCAAAATTGTAGCAAAAGTGCCACACTTGTGCACCAGCAGGCCAATCGCCCCATTGCACATTTTGCCGCTGCAACACCAAGCTTTGCATTTAAATGGTGCCACTCTCTAAAAAGCATTTAAAAGCTCTTGTCGAAAAAGCCTAAAGCTTTAAAACCCATTCAAAAGCTCTTGTCGAAAAAGCCTAAAGCTTTAAAAACCATTCAAAAGCTCTTGTCGAAAAAGCCTAAAGCTTTAAAAACCATTCAAAAGCTCTTGTCGAAAAAGCCTAAAGCTTTAAAAACCATTCAAAAGCTCTTGTCGAAAAAGCCTAAAGCTTTAAAAACCATTCAAAAGCTCTTGTCGAAAAAGCCTAAAGCTTTAAAAACCATTCAAAAGCTCTTGTCGAAAAAGCCTAAAGCTTTAAAAACCATTCAAAAGCTCTTGTCGAAAAAGCCTAAAGCTTTAAAACCCATTCTAAAAGCTCTTGTCGAAAAAGCCTAAAGCTTTAAAAACCATTCTAAAAGCTCTTGTCGAAAAAGCCTAAAGCTTTAAAAACCATTCGACTCTTGTCGAGATGAAGCTATCATTAAAAGCCTAAAGCTTTAAAAGCATTCAAAAGCTCTTGTCGAGATGAAGCTACATATCATTAAAAGCCTAAAGCTTTGCGATTAGACAAGTCTCAAAAAAGTTATGGCCAGAAAACTCTGGTCTCCGGATTCAGTTCGGTTGCCTTTTTTCCAATGGTCTTCAAAGAAGCGGGGTAACGGCTACGGTTGGTTAGCCGCAACTCAGGATAAGGTTTAAAGATCGGACTTGAGGATCAATCGAGAATCTCGAAAAAATCTCGTCGAGATTTCCCAAGATTTCGATCGAGAATCTCGATCGGTTGGTCCGATCTCTAGTAAGGCTATCCGGGTAGCCTTTACCCGGGTAGCCTTACCTGTGTAATTTTACCCGCTTCATTGGAAACGGGCCTTGCTGAAGGTCGTGGTCATCCAGGGGGCCCTGAAGGGCGTCGGTATTACATCCAACTCTCGGCGCGCATGCCCTGAAGATGATCATCAGATTGTGATCGTCTAAAATATGAAAAACATTTTTTTGTTCATTATCAATTTACCCTATTTTAAAATCTTCTTTAGCCACACTTTATTACCTAACAAATCCCTATACTTGGCCGGCACTTCGGGCAAAGAATTCAGGTTAAACGTGCATTGCGCAGTCATGCATCTTGTTGCCCCCGCGGGGCATTGTATGATGCCGTCAAGCTTGAACAGCATTCTGAATGCTTCCAACTCTCCAAGCAATTCAATCATCGGAATCTTTTTTTTCATCATTTCCAACGAATCGTCGTCGTATTCCATAGTAATTTTAGCACCAATGGAACAGCGAAGAGCTGAAAAAAACAAACGCAAACAATAAAATTGTATTTAAAATAGGGTAGGCCGGGACCGGGATCCCGACCGGGACCGGTTGGAAATTTTCGGTTTTTTGAATCCCGATTCCGGTTCAAGATGCTGGTCCTGATCCCGGCTTTCACGGTCCCGATCAATCCCGGTCCCGATTTTTCCCCAAAATCCCGATCCCGGCCTACTCTAATTTAAAGAAACGGTAAACAATTTAGAAAATATTTATTTTAAAATATATAATTAATTCATTTACCGTCAACCGATGGCATAAAGTCCACCAACACGGCGGCAATGGTCAGCACCAGAACGCGTTGAGGCACAATTGGGGAGGAGGGCATTTTTTTTTTTGCTCTAAACTAAATTTAAGCTCAAATTAGGGGGCGGCACAATATGATGGCACGGCATTCAATTCACAAATCAATTTCTGAAGAGTGTTCATTTTTGTCAGCAAAATGATTGTGGTAAGCGGTGCCGATGAGATATTATTATTAGCGAATGGAAATTACCCCCACAAAATGCGATCAAAAACGGATGACTCTGATGACGAAAAACATTCACAAAAAACACGAAAATAGAGTTATTCATTATCATATCATATAGCATTTAAATTCCAATGCAAAAATGGGGAATCGTTTTCTGTTTTTAAAATGTGTGGATTATTCATTCATTTGTCCCCATTTCCGATCACCAATGGGCAAACAAATTGTGTCCTCTAATGTGACACTTCTTCATTTTGATTGGGCATTCAACAGAAATTTTTTTGAAATTTACTAATTATTAAAAAAGAGTAAAATAAATCCTCGATAGAAGTTTTATGCCAAATTTGATGGGACAGTGAGATGATGATGCCAAAAATCTAAATTCTATTTGCATAAAACTGGCGGCGGATTGTTGCAGAACAAGTCGTCTCGAATGGGCGACCATTCTCGCGCGAAGTGTGCAAAACCATTTGGCCAAAAGCTCGGGACGATGAAGCATTGGAATCCGGTCATCAGCGCCGAAAACTCAAGGGAAATAAAAGCAATTTTTAATCGATCGCGGTTAGCTTTCGCTTGATCAACGGGTTCATTCAACAAACGGAGTGCGCTTCTGCTGAATGATATCAATAACTGATCATTTATTAACAGGGATAAGATTTTTAGGCTCGAAGAACCTCATAGACGCCTAAAATAGGCTCCAAAAAATGCCAAAATAGGCTCCAAAATCGTCTTAGGCTCGAAAAATAGATAAAAAATAACAAAAATGGCTTAAAACATTTTTTACATGTGAAAATTATCAATCCATAGGCCCGCTACTTTTAGGCAAAAAAAATTGCAAAAAAGCGCCTAAAAAAAGCACAAAATTCTATGAAGGATCCTGACAACAAAATTCTAATTTTATTGCATTTTTTATAAAAATTATCAAAAAATTAGTGAGTGATCTTGGGAAGAAAAGTTCAAATTTTATTTCATTTTTCTAAATAAATTTTTGAAAAAAACTCAAAATAGGCACAAAAGTTCAAAAAAGTAGCCAAAAATGCCAAAATAGGTCTTGCATGTGTGTGTATGTGTCCCTAGACATGTTCGAAAATATTTACCGTATTCCCAGTAGCCCTGGGGCTTCTATTTTTCAACCACCCCTCGAGGGGGGGGGGCTACAATTAAAAGGTGGGCTTCAAATGGAGGGGGGGCTACTAATAGAGGTGAATACGGTATGTCACCCTATGACAAAGTGTCAACACTCAAGATGTCGACAGTTTGTCCACCTGTGTTGAATTATCTGTCCTTCTTTCGTCATAAAAGTGTGATCAAAATGTCGAAAAATCACCGGCATCCTATGACAAATTGTCGACACTCAAAATGTCGAGAATTTATCCATTTGCTCTAATTAATAATTTTGTGGTCAATATCTCATCGTCAACCTATAGACACTCAAAATGTCGACAATTTGTCCCTTTGTGTTTATTGAATAAATTGGGGACAATTCGCTTTCAAAAAGTTCATTTTCATCAATTCTGCATCTGCGCCTCTAAACGCCGATTTTGATGCCGTCATTGTCTTCCATTTGTCAATAAAGGCATCCAATTGGACGATACCGTTTGTCAAAAACGCACTTGACAAATTCCATAATTTTTTTAGCATTTTGAAGTTCTGAATCAATTGCACAGCCTCCGGTGATTGGGATTGGACCAAATGTTTGTACGCTTTGATCAGTGCCTTCGAATCGGCTGGAAGTAATTTGAGCAAATTCGCATAAATTTTCTTGTAAATGTCGGCATTTCGTACAAATGTGTCGACAGTTTTGTCCATTATGCTGCTCTTCATAATGTTGGCGAATTGACGCAATGAAAAGTCGGAGAAAAGTGACGGCAACGCCAGAGCTAAAAAATTTTGTTTAAAAACCTAATAAAATTTAAAAAATTTTATGCATAATACAAACTTTAAATAAGAATAATTTAAATTGACAAAAAACTTATTTTAATAATAAAAAATTTGAGTAACTTTATGAAAAATTAATTTTTTTCTAAAATGAAAAAGAATTATTTAAAAATTAATTTTTGAAATTAATTAAACAAAAATAAAGCATTATTGAATGATGAAATTAATTTAAATAATGTAAAAAGTAAAGGTAATAAATAATTTAAATTAAATATTAAATTTACTTTGACCCGTCAGCCACAATGGATTCCGGAATTTGCTTCAAATCATACGAAAATTTGGCAAAAATAAAACATGCCAAATTATTTCGCATAATATAATCCAAAAATTGTACAAATGTTACAAGATCAAAATTGTGTAAATTGTCGCTAGAAAATGGACAAATTGTCAATTTGATGGACATTTCGGCCAAAAGCAATTGTTCAGGGACCGTGTCAAATTCATCAAATTTGGCGATAAGATGGAACTTTTTAAAAATTAAATTTATATTATTTATGTTTTTATTATTTCTTCAAAAAGTATCTAATTACAAAAAGTCCAAGAAAACTCAAAAAGTAATGAGAAACATTACAATTAAGTAACTTGGCCACCTGTCTAAAGATTAACTCAAAAAATGTAAACAAAAATACCAAAAATCTCAAATAAAGATGGAAAAGGACGTGTAGCCCAATTAAAAGACAAATATTTATTTTAAAGAAATCTTTAATGCTTTATAGCTTTTATTTGTCCAAAATCCCGATTTCTGTGTCCAATAAACCGATTTTCACCCAAAAAACCGGGTTTCTGGACCCAAAACCCAATTCTGAAGTCCCCAAAGAATCGGTTAAAAGTAATTAACTTTAAAAACGAAACGATTTATAGTTAATTGTCCATAATCGGTGTTATTTTGCCTCAAAATATTTTTTCTAGTAAAAAATTACAGAAAAATGGTGCAAAAATCGGTATTCCTATTGTATTTACCTCTAAAGGATGTTGATCAATTGGGAATTGTTTTGCAATTATTTCTCTAGCGACGGTGATCCAAATCAGCTGAGCCTCTCGATGCGAAAGCTGTGGCTTAAATTAATTATTTAATAATAATTAAAATAAAACAAAAAACAATTTAATTTAAATTTAAATTTGGGGTTGCTCCCCGACCCTTCGGGGCCGGGAATGTCGGGGATAACCAAATAGGTTGAGGTCCGGAGGGTTTTTCCCATTAAAACTCCCAAACAAATTTGATTTAATTTTTAAAAATTTGATAAATATATATATAATTGTGTTAAATATACTCAAAACCATAAACTTAAATAAAAAAGTTGAATATTTCAAAATCAAAACCTTTTTTGTTTAAATTATAATTAGTTTTTGTTAACAAACTTTAAATAATTATTACAATTACTAAAAAAAACGGCATTTAAATGAACAATTTTTTAAATAATTAAAATCGACAGTAACAAACAAATTAATTTTAATGAATAAATAAAATTAAGTTTTATAATTAAAATTGCCTTTGTCGGATTTATCGGACTTTTGTACGGTAGCCTCCAACAAACCGGCCAATTTTCTGAACAGCCTGGCATAAAAGAACAGCAAAACGCCATGCATTTTAGAATTATTTTCGGCACTTTTTGACTGTTCAGCGGGCATTATGCCAATCAAATTTTTCTGCTCGTCTTCTTCCATTCTTGAATGAACAAATAATTAAATGGATTGCAATTTTTAATATTTAAAATATAAACAATTTTTATGCACCTAAAAATTTAAGTGTAAGACAAAAGAAAAAAAATCTAAATATTTTTTTTGGGACAAATTCAAAAATGTGCTACTGATCAAAGGACTCACAAAATGTTGAACTGATCGGACAGTCCCTAATCAGAAAAAATGCAAAAATATGTTACTGATCAGAAAACTGCCGAAATGTTGAAGTGAACGGAGAAATCCAAAATTGAGAAAAATTCAAAAATGTTGCCACTGATCAAATCAATTAAAATTCAAAATTTACTGACTTGAATGGACTGTGGCCAAACACGTTGACAATCTGCGCCTCAATTTGTTCGAATATGTCAGAAAAAATAGGATTTTTTTTGGCCAATTCGTTGTCCAACAACAGCTCCTTTAATTGTTTTGTGACGCTTTTGGCATTCATTTTTTTAAATTTTTTCCCCAATTTTTTGTAAAGCCCCGTCAAATTGCGCTGAATGGTCCGCACAAAGTTCAAGCCCATAAACGTAAAGTCAATTGCCCACATGCTCAGCTCAAGAATTCGAAAAACTTGTGTTTCTAAAAAAATATATATTTATTAATTAAATAATGTAAAAAAATGGAAAATATTTTTTAAAAAATACGCAAACACAACAATTTGGGTCAACCCCCGACTTTTAACCCCGAAAAACCCTGGCCCTGTCTTTTTCGTTCCACGACAACCCCAAAAACCCCCGTCCCCGACAGTTGCATCCCCGTAAAAAAAAAATAAAATATTTTAAAAAAATACACAACATTTGGGCCAACCCCCGACTCACAGCCCCGACTTTCAATTCGTAAAATGCCGTACCAGACTTTTTCGCCCCCGACCAAAAAATGTTTTTGTTCAAAATTGTTTTTTGTTCATTTTATAATTAAAAGTCAAAATGCACAAAAAAATACCGAAACAGTCGGGTATATGAGCCAAATATTGTACAAGTTTTTAAATATGCTAAATCTAAATGCAAATTCATTTTAATTTTATATGTATAAATATTTAAGTTAAATTTATTTTATTTTATATTTTTTCCATCCAAAAAAAAAATCAATTTAAAAATTTTTGAAAATTTTCAGAACCTAAATTCGAGTTGTCCAGCCTCAGCAGTGCCTTTTCAGCGGCTATTTGCAGTTCAGCACCCGCCGGTAGTCGTCCGTCAATGGTTTCCTCCGGCTCCGCCTTCAGCGGACCTTTCATTTTCATGTTTTTTGAATTCCCGCCAAACTCTGTGGCGGAATGTTTTCGTTTCGAAACATTAATCCCTTCAGCAGAAGCAGCAGCAGCAGTGCCCAAAGTTGTGGCGTTATCTTTAAAATTGACGGGGGCATCAACAACACATTTTATTCTCGTTATTCAGGCAACAAACGTTGAGGTTGGGGGGGGGGGGGGGGGGATTCCCGGTCAAACCGGGGACGGACAAAACGGGGATCCCCGTTTTTGGGGATGAGCAAACCGGGGAAGGGAACGGGAATCCCCCGGCCGGGAATGGGCAAAATTTTTAGGGGGGTGCATATTCGTCCCTTGTCACCGACGGGGAATTTTCGGGGATCGGCAAACCGGGGAACGGGGATCCCCGGGGACGAACCCCAACTCGCTACCCCAAAGCCCATTTTAGGGAGTGCATTTTCGTCTCCCGTCAGGAATAAGAGCGGGGATCCCCGTTTTTCGGGGATGGGCAAACCGGGGAACGGAGATGAGAGTGGCCGAGGATCCCCGGTTTCCCCCCCCCCCGGGGCCAACCCTACCTTGAAGCTGCCCAACAGCTTGGTGTTGTTGTTGTTGCGCCAGCGGTACCATCCAAGCCAGGACGTTGGGTGCCAAAGATGGTTGCGACGGCACTGCTGCTATAATTCCGTCAAATTTTGGCACTTTAATTGCATCACCACCACCACCATCACCAGATGCTGTCGGAGATGAAGCTGAACGTTTTGACGAGCTCGTTTGTTGTTGTGGAGCTGAAAAGATTTATTATTCATCGGTAATTCATAATGCCAACATTTTTTTAATTTAAATTTGGTCAATTTGAATTTCTCGATTACATATTGCTGGTCATCTGAGGTCTAAGGAAATCCTGATCGCTATTGATCAGAATTGCAACCTCCTGGCAATGCTGAGTGCTATTGATCAGGCAGTACCTCGATCGCTAATGATCAGGATCCCAATCACAAATTGCTTCCTGATCATCCGATGTCTAACGAAATCCCAATCGCTAGTGATCAGGATCCCAATCACAAATTGCTTCCTGATCATCCGATGTCTAACGAAATCCCAATCGCTAGTGATCAGGATCCCAATCACAAATTATTTCCTGATCTAAGGTCTAACATGATCCAGATCGCTAGTGATCAGGATCCCAATCACAAATTGCTTCCTGATCATCCGATGTCTAACAAAACTCCCGATCGCTAGTGATCAGAAATGCTAAACGTTTTTGATTAGGATCTTGATCCCGATTATTTCACGGTCACCTGAAGTCAACCGGAACACAGCGTCTCGGAAGTTTTGACTGTTCACATTGTAAACAATGTCTTCGGGCTCAGTACTGATCCTTACGCCCTTATTTTTTTGGCGTTTTGTCCTCATCATCATTTGCTGCGTCCAATTCTGTCGGTAAAATTGCAAAAAATGCTAGCCCAATAATAAAAGAATGCATTTTTGCTTAAAAATTGGTGGGTTTTTTTCTTTCAAAATTATTAAAAAATTCAAATAAATTTCTATAATTTAAGAAATGTTTCCATTAGAATATCAAAAATATGAAAATGAATAATAAATGTATGCATTTTATAATTAAGAACCAACAATTTGCCATTCTTTCAATCAATCAATCAATAGTTTCGCGTAAAATTATTTCACCATAAGAAGATGAAATCGATATTCGAATTTTACTTGTAAAATTTAAAACTTCCGCTTTTCTTTATTGTTTCAATATATTTTTTCGAAAAAAATAGGACTTCAAATTTTACTAGTTAAATTCGAATTTAGGATAACTAAAATTCACTTTTGTCAAGGCATTCAATAATACTAACTATATTAAATATTTATGTGAAAATTGTAAAATAAATTTAAAAATTATTTTTATACAAATAACAAAGACTATTTTGATTGATCGAACTATAATAATAAAATTTTGCGGGATGGGAGTTTTACGTTTTTACCTTTTTTTTTTGTTCAGGACCAAGTCTGACTCCTAATATAGTCCAAAATCGCAATTTTTTGTCTTTTTTTCTTGAACCAAAAATGCACTATTTAAAATCTTAGATTTTTCAAAAAGTTCATTTATTTAGCCACCTATTTTAAGTTTTAAATTTCATTATAGTTAATTTTCTGAAAATAGTTTAATAATTATTTTTTACGAAAAAGGAAAGAACAAAACGCCGGCGGCACATTTAATGAAATTTGTTAAATTAGAAATAACACAATTACCACATTTTTACGACACCTTTTGACGCCCAAAATCTGACATTTTGTTTCTTTTATGCCATTTCATTTTTTTTCTTAAAAAAAATTTGTGTGACGTCGAAAGCTTTTTTGTTCTATGAACTTAAGCGTTAAAATTGACCCCTAAAATAATTATTTCCGGCAAATTTACATTTTCGAAATTACAAATTGAGTCCCCGGGGATTGAATTAGCGCATTTGCGCGTGGTACAAAAGGCCAATTATTTATGTTTAAAATGGCCAAAATGAAAAAAATTCCAAAATTGCGACTTTTTAAAACATTTATTTAATATTTAAATTTATGACAATTTGAAATTGTTTCATAACACCGGAATTTAATGTAACATTTTTCTTTTTTGATTTTTAGATTCTTATCTTTATTTGCTATTCTTAAACAAATGGGCGACGAATTTGGTAAGCTTTGTGTAATTTAAAACTAAAGTATACTAATTGAAATAAAATAAAAATAATTTTAAAAATATTTTTAACTTAAATAAATTTATTTTATTTATTTAATAACAAAAATATACAACAGCTATTTATTTATGGAAAATGTAATTTAATACACCAGTAGATTTAAAATCCTTTTTTTCAACAAAAAAAAATAATATAAATAGGGCCCGGATTTATATGCAGCCAAATTGGACTAAAAATATGCAAATGCATATAAATCCGGTCCCTAATTATAAACAATAAAGAAAAACGGAATTTTTCAAATTTTAGTAAAATTTGACTTTTACTGAGTTTAAAAATAAAGTAATTATTCAAATTTTGCTAACTCCCACTTAATAAAAAATAATAATTTTATTTAATAAATAATTAATTTTTAAAAATGTTTAAGATTTGATTCGTTCCATTTACACATTTTGTGCTTGTTGTTCCTTTTTGCTCGCAATTGTGTTCAACACCTTTTTGGCATGGCTGATCATCACAAAAACGCCGGCCCCCATGCTGATCTATTCAAAGATATTGATGGCTCCGTGCATTCTGGTGATCAAATTATTATTATTATTGTTTTTGTTTTGTTTTTAAATTCTAAAATTTTTACGCTTTTTAAGGACATTTTATTTGCCATTTGCACCTTTCTCGTCCAACCAATTCCGGCAAGTGGACGCGCAAATGCTAGGCACAAATAAATCAATAATTAATAAATTTATAAACCGATTATTTTCAATTTCATTGGCGTGTAAACAAAACGGCAATTCGTAAAAAAAATTAATTGAAACGAATTTGTGATATTTTTCAAACAAATTTCTTCCCCTCAACAAAACGTCTAAACGTTTACTCTCTTTTTTGCTAAAATAATAAACGCGGATTTAAATTGTTTAATCAAAATATATTTAATTTGTATATTTTAACATAACCTTTTCAGATTGTTTCACACGGCTATTTTGCGGTGATACAAAATGGTTTTTTTCGGGAAGCTTCCGGTTTCTACAATTATAGCGTAAGTAAAAATAGGTGAATTAAATTATAAATTAATAAAAATGTGAAATTCTTAAAGGCTAATGTGCTCTGGTTCCAAATGCTTCTTCTTTTTGTTTGCTGCACAACCATACAATTCGTGTTCCGCTATTATTTGATGATTAGGTATATTTTTGTTTACTTTACGCTTTTTTTTGACAAT
Organism: Globodera pallida; assembly: GCA_020449905.1. Classification (NCBI taxonomy): domain Eukaryota; kingdom Metazoa; phylum Nematoda; class Chromadorea; order Rhabditida; family Heteroderidae; genus Globodera; species Globodera pallida. The sequence continues at coordinate 1,951,310 of JAIXHY010000022.1, read as the reverse complement.
TTTACGGCTTTTGAAGAAGCCGTGGAATGAAATTTGCAATATTTAACATAAATAAATACGAAATAATTTTCCTCATTTTGAATTTAATGTGTTTTTGGTTCAGAATTAATAATTATTAAATTTTCGAATAAAGTACAAAAAGATTTGCTAAATTGCTTCGGTTTTTCAAAAAACGGGATACTGAACGCCAACAACAAAAAAAAAAAAAGCCCCGGAGGGGGGATATACGGGGATTAACGGGAGGCACCACGGGACGACGGCGCCCAGGCCTGAAAAGTAGGGTAGCACGGGGCCGGCGGGGGACCAGTACTGAAGTATCCACCCCGCGAGAGACTGAAATGTTGGACTGAAAAGTACAAAAATTACGAGACCGGGACCAGTACTGAAGTGTCAGAGACTGAAAAGTACAAAATGATGTTTCCCCCCCCATTTTTCAGCGGTGGCAGCCGCGTGCCGCGCCGGCTAAAGTACTTGACCAGTTTGATCGTCATTTGTTTGCTGTTTGCCCATGTGCTGCTCCATTTTCTTTCCGACTTTCCGTACGCAAAATATTCGGGCAAAATGCTCGACTTGGCCCGTCTGGTAAATGCCGAAATTGGGCTAACCAACATTCGCTTTTCCTCCTTCACACCGGCGGTAAAATAATTTTGAATTTTATTCAATAACAAAAAATAGATAATTTTGAATTTTGCTTAACATTTTTATTCAACAACAAAAAATTGGTAAATTTGAATTTCTCAGATCAACAAAAAAATCGATAATTTTTGAATTTTTCTCTAAATTTTTAATTCGACACTTTTTTTTATAATTTTAATTGTTTAGCGAACCTATCTGTGGCTGTTCCACAGTGCTGTAATGTTGTCAATTTTTACCATTTGCTATACAATTAATGTGGTATGTTTTGTGATACGAAATTTTTAATAAAAATGATTTATTATTTTAATTAAAAACACTTACATATATTAGTGCTAATTTTATAATTACCTAATTTAATTAAAGCCCAAATAAATAAAGCAGCAATAAAAATCATTGTTATATATTAAAGTGAAATTAAAAAATGTTATTTTTGATTTCAAACTAATTTCAAAATTGAAATAAATCATTTCTAATTTCAAAAATTGAAATAAATCATTTCTAATTTCAAAAATTGAAATATCATTTTAAAAAAGCATTTTAATTTTAATTCATTTATAAATCAAGAACTGAACATTAAAAATATTTATTTTAAATCATTTTGTATGTATATTAAAAACAAATTTAGTTTTATACCATCCGCACAAGCAAATACATTTTCAAAACATATGAAAACAGTGGGATCATCACAAAAAGTTCGTGCACATTTGTAAAAGTGGCAGATTTTCGAAAAAATGAGCGATTACGCGAATATAATAAAGCAATTACGACGGCATTAATTGTGCAGGTAAAATTATTTAAATAAACACTTTTTTTAAATATAAATTTTATTTTTTCCTAATTATTAACGATAAAAGTTATAATTACCAATTAGGCTTTGTAACCGGACGCCAAAAAAAATGTCCGGAAAACCTGAATACGGAATTCCGACTTTTAAAAAAAGGTCGGGAATCACTAATTTGTGTGATTTTTTTGCCAAAAAGTCCCAAAAATGTCTGAAACTGGTTACATTCCCTGGTTGGCACCCCTACATTCGGGGACAGAAAAGGTCGGGGATTGGAGTCGAGGGTAGAACTAGCTGTCTTGGGTCGGGGGAATAGAAAGTCGGGGACGGGGGGCGGGGGTGTCGGGCATGGATAATAATTACCTATAATTAACAGAATGTATAATATCATTTTGAATTATTTGTTTTTTTAATTTAAATTATCAAAGGCCATTCTGCCGACCATCGACATTATTGCACTGTCCATGCAGGTCGTCATGCCCATTTTTTGGTCCAATTCAAACACCATCACCTACATGGTCTACGCGACAATTCCGCTCTATTTCATTCCGGTCATTTTTATTTTTTAAATCAAAATGGTAATCACAACACTCCGGGTGGGACTCGAACCCACGACCTACACCCAATCCGTAAGCAGTTCTTCCACTGAGCTACCGAAACATTGCATTTGTCGCTTCTTCTTTATGGATCTTTGGCCACCCACTGGACCGATCGAGATTCTCGTCCAATAAAATTTTACGCGTTTTTTCGAGATTTTTTCGTGATTTTTCAGTGATCTCGAACGAATCTTGATTCGAAAAATTTGTTTCGAGATTTCGAAATTCTCGATCGAACTCTTGATCGGCTCGCAAGTCCGGGCTCTAGTTTTAACGTCCATCTCCAACCAGCAGCATAGGACTGAATCACTCCCCTGGGGGGTTTTCATTCTCCGGAAATGTTCAAATCATGAAACAAAAAAAAAGGAATTTTAAGGCACTGAATCCGATTGCCGCCATTTTGTTCATCAAACCAGTACCGGATGGCATTTCTGCAGTTGGTCGGCACAGCGCAGGACGCAGCAGCGCGTCGGGGCCGGCGGGCGGCATGCACCAGCAGCCCAACCGTGTCCAACCACAATAATAATATTAAACACACACACAAAATTGATCGATATTCCAACGATACTCAACTCTCTCATAATGATTAGGATTGGACAAAACCGGATATTATCCGGGTCACCCGGATACCGGGTAGCTCAAAAACACCCGGATATCCGTCCGGATACCGGGTAATTTGGCTGGGGTTGGTCCAAGACCCTGATAATTTTACCCCAAAATTTTCAAAAAACACCCGGATACCGGTCCCGGATAACCCGGGTTTGTCCAACCCTAATAATCATGATTCTTGAGAAAAATAAATTATCCTCTTTTTTTTGTTGTTTCGAGGAATGCATCCTGGTAAAATGGCCGGGACCAAACAACGCCGGAGGGCGGGCGGCTGTAAATTAAATGGCAAAATATGCCCGGGTCCAAAAAACGCCGCGGGGTAAGCTCGACTATACTGCCGTACGAGAAACTTGTTTTTTAATTAATTAAATGGGGGCTTTTCCCTTTTAGTCCCGATGATTAAATAAGCCCGGGTCCACCCGCGGGGTAGGTTCGATAATTAAATGGGAGGCTTTGCCCTTTTAGTCCCCCGATGTTTTTAATTAAGGCTTTTTGCCTTTCGCATGAGTCACACTTTTCCGACTTTTTTGGAATGCCAACAGCGTCAGAGAATGCGCCGCTGGCGCTGGAAAATTCGAAATGTAAAAGCAAAATTTTATTTGAATCGCCTTGAGATTTAAAGGGAAATTTTCAATGTGAAAGAAACAAATTGGCGTTGTGGGTGGGTGGGTGGTTGGTTGGCATTATGTCAAAAAATTTTTTCTTTTTTTGAATGATCGTTTTGCGCGCTCATCTCTTTCGATAAAACAGCGTGCCGAATGTGATGGCAGCGATCAGAGAGAGCAGAAATGCCACAATGAAAATGGTGGACACAACCTGTGGGATTTTTGTGTTTATAATTAATCCACATTATTTTCAAATTGTTTTTATGGAATTTTATTGAGCCCGGACTTGAGGACCAACCGAGAATCTCGATAAATCTTGGTCGAGCCCAAATTTTGTGATCGAGCTCTCGGTCGAGATCACTGAAAATCTCGGTAAAGTTTCTTTGACCGAAAATCGATCATGAATCTCGATAAATCCCGGAAAAAAATCAACGATCGAGCTCTCGATCGAGATCACTGAAAATCTCAAAGTTTCTTTGGCCGGGAATTGATCAAGAATCTTGATAAATCTCGGGAAAAAAATTAAACGATCGAGATCTGATCAAGATCACTGAAAATCTCGAATCTCGGCAAGACCGAGGTTCAATTCTCTATCGAGATCACCGATATTTTGAGGGCCCTAATTTTGTTGTCCCCATTTTTTACCGTCATTCGACTGCGCGACTCGGGGCATCGGAGCGTGTCCCGCTGTTCCTCCATAAAGTCGTGGACGTCGCCGCTTTCGTTTTCCGCGCATTTTTCAACAAAATCGCTTTGATTCTGTCTGAAAATGAAATAAATTTAGGCCATTTTCGGCCATTTCCCCTTCCCCGACAGCCCTCCACTCCCCGAAAACCCCCGACCCCGCAATTCTCAACCCCCGACATCGGGGTGAAAACATTCCCTATTTATGCATATTATGTAATAATAATAATTATTATTATTATTATCATTATTAATTGCTTAAACATTGCCTCGTCTCGTACAGCCACTGGTGCCAATCCGGATGCGCAGCAATGGCGGCACGCGTAGCGGCGCGAAGCGCGGCACAAGTCATATTTTGGCTAATGTCCCCCACCGTTTCTTTGATGGTGCCGAAAACGCCCTCTTTGTTCTACAAACAAAAAATGTGTTAAACAAAATAAAAACCATTTTTCGAAATAATTTCGGGCCCTGAATATTTCGGAGCAGAGCGGACAATTCAGTGCCGGACATATTCAGTACCGTTAATTGCATAACTTTTTGTCAACTTAGCCACTAACAAAAGTGCGTTGATGATATACAATTAAGTATTCAACACTTGAAATGCTATGTACTAGGGACGTTCGAGAGTCTCGGTGTAAATTTCAAGTCTCGAACATCCCTGCTATGTACTACTTTACTTAAAAAACAAAAATAAAATTTAATAATCCGGGGACTGAACCGACCCGGCACTTAATTGTCGGCGTATCTCAATTATTTTTTGCCCTTCCCAGCCCCAGCATCCGGGTCCGAAGTTCAAATGTTTTTATAACCTTTTTTAACCTAAACCGATCCGGCCTAACATAATACCAAATGAAAGCTTTTGCGATCAGTTACCGATTTAAGCTAAAGCTTTGCTTAAAAAAGTTATGGCCAAACAAGTAAAACAAACAAACAAAAACCGCATTTTTGAAGGTTTTCTGGCCATATCTTTTTTTCATAATTATCAGATCGTTTAGTTTTCGTTTATCAATTGTTTTTGCTAATCAAGAGCTTTCATTTGGCCATAATGTTCAAGCAATGTTAGGCCAGGTCACAGTAAGTAATATAAAGTATTCGACCCTCGGGGGGACATCGAATTCCACACGTTGGAACGCTACTGGTCACGGGACTAATGGACGAAAATAAAGGAAAACAAGCTCTCTACGAAACGGGACCAAATTCAGTCCCACAAATGGAAAAAATGGAAATTTCAGTACCAGTCCCGATTTCCGCCCGACTTGACTTAGATTAAAAATCGTATTAATTATTAAATAAGCATTTAAATTAATTTAAAAGTAATTAAGCACATTTAAAACAGAACACCAAATTACAATTACCTGCGCTTCAACACTTCCAGTGAACGAGGCGAACCAAAATTATGGACACAATAATCGGATGGAAAAGCATTGTCATGAAGAGCGAATATTCAAATATATCTGCAATTTTTAAACTTTTTGTCTCATGTTAATGATTTTCTGAAAACGGACTTGACAATTTGGGCTTTCCTAAAAATTGGACCAATTTTGCCAAATCTGGTCCAACAAAATTGGAATCCTAGTTAGTTCGGAGGTTCCCCCCCCCCCCCGAATTTCATTAAAAAAAACTGCGTAATTCACGAAAAATATTGTCAAATTGTTATTTAATGGAAGGACACCAAATTGCAGATCACTTTGCCGAAGCTGTAATGCACTAAAAGTGGCATAAAAATTAAAAACAGATGCCAAAAATGGCATTGGAGGCATTAAGAAATGGACGGGATGCCTCCCGTCCATTTCTGTCGCCAAATATTACAAGAAAAATGCAAAAATGGAGGGGGGGGGGGGATTTGTTGCGAAATTCGCCGGAGGGGATCATTTTTAAAACAAAAATTTGGGAGGAAATACATATGAATGAATGAATGGTGGATACCATCGCCAACTTACAAGAAAAATGCAAAAATGGAGGGGGGGGGGATTTGTTGCGAAATTCGCCGGAGGGGATCATTTTTAAAACAAAAATTTGGGAGGAAATACATATGAATGAATGAATGGTGGATATACCATCGCCAACTTACAAGAAAAATGCAAAAATGGAGGGGGGGATTTGTTGCGAAATTCGCCGGAGGGGGGGGGGGATTATTTCCACAAAAATTAACGGAGGGAAAGTGAATGAATGAATTGAATGGAAAATGTCCACCCCCAACACTACACGAATGTGCGCCTCGCGGCGTGTTTACCGAATTTGTCGTTGTCGTCGTAGCCGCCAGCGCTCCCCACTCATCGGCAAAAATGTTTTTTTCTCTATTTTTGTTTACGCCATTTTCTCCCCCTCCACTACCCTGGCACCCGGCGACATTCATTTCCCATTATTGGCGGTGGGGGTCAGTTTGAGCCCTGCCGTTTGGGCGCCTCCAATAGAGGGACGTTTGAGCGCCAACAGAGACGTTCTGTGGAACGCCATGAACTCTGCTCATGGTCAACCAAACCAAACATGTTTAGTGCCACTTCATCTCCAATCTTTGAAAACATTTTATTTAGTAAAAAGGCTAGACAATTGTTTAAACCTCTAAAAAGTTATGGTCACAAAACTACCAAAAACTACAAATTTTTCTTATCTTAGTTAGGTATTTCTTCTTTTCTGAAACGGACCTAATCACATTTTGATTGTTTCCAAAAGCTTTATACATATGTATTGCTAGCAAATTTGTTTTTTTCTTTGGTCGGGTGTACGAAGGAAAAATAATGTTTCCAAATGTTGTTTGGTGCCTAAGGCCCAAACGCGACACGCCCGCCCCCCGGGGGAGTCCCCCGATTCTCCTCACCGCCCGCCCCCTTTGGGGCTGGCTGGCTAAACATTTTATTGAAAGCATCAAAGACCACATACCACATCACTAAATTCAGTACACGCACCTTTAAGGCATCAGACAAATAATTCGGCAAGAAATACTGGGGGTGGGGGGGATTAAGTAAATAAAAAATAATGTAAATTACGAAATTTGATGGGTAAATTTCAAAGAAATCCGTCCGGGCTCTACACATAATAAATCGAGGTCGTTGAATCCGAAGCCGACCATTTCTGCCCCGAATTCGAACGATTTGTCAAAAAGTGATTTTAGATTTTGAAATAAGTGATTTAACAGCGTTTTCGAGAGCGTAGAAACTAAACCCGGGCGGGACGCAAAAACCTGGCCATGAGAATCGGGCGCTACGAAATTTGGCCCCAGCATCAACAATTTAAAGCTATTCGCTTCAAAAATTAAGCAAATAATTCATTAGGAAATGAAACTATGTCGGAACCGGTTCCTGATTTTGGCGGTTTTGACCCCAACCGGAACCCGGACATCAATGATTAGGGGAGGGGGATGCTTCCCATCCCCGTCCCATTTCGTTGCCAAATATTACAATAAATGCAAAAATGGAGGGGAGAATTTGTTGCGATATTCGCCGGAGGGTAAGGGGGGGGGGATTAGGCAAAAATGTTGATCATAGCTCACATTAACTAAATGGCTCAAATCATACCAATCGACGCCTCTCTAAGCCTAACGCACGAATCTGCAAAAATCTTTGCGCGGACTCAGCTATGAAGAAAGTTATGGGCCCTTAAAGTTGGGCAAAAACCATAGGGGGGACCCTTTTGGTCAACATTTTTGAAAAAAAATGTTTGTTCTAAAAATTGTTAGAAAATATGTTATTTGATGCGCTGATTACGAATTCATCAATAAAAAATAAAAATTGAGAGTTTAAAACGGGTTTTGAAAATCTTTTTAAATTTTTGAAATTTCTATCGGGCTTTTCGTGCGTTTATGCTTAGAGAGGAATTTGGACCTTTTGGTTCTGTGAGCTATGATATCAACATTTTCCGATTATTTTCCACAAAAATTAACGGAGGAAAAGCGAATGAATGTGAATTGAATGTCGCCAGCGCTCACTCATCAGTTTCCTATTTTTGTTTACGCCATTTTCTCCCCCCCCCCCCCCCCCCCCCTCCCCCAGCATCCGTCCGCGGCCGTCGCCAACCACACAACACCCCCCGCACATTTATTTTCCATTATTTGGCGGGGGGGGAGGCCGTTTCAGCACCTCCATAGTGAGACGTTTGAACGCCACCATGGACTTTCTTTGGAGCGCCATGAACTCTGCGCGAATTCCGAATACATACTTTGTCAAAAAGTGGTTTTAGATTCTGAAAAAAGTAATTTAACGGTGTTTTCAGGCGCGTAGAACCTAAACCCTGACATTTGTAAACGTCCAATTACATAGTTCGTCTAAATTCATTGTTTTTTGGTACCAGTATTAGCGAGACAATTTCGCGGAAAGCGCATTAGGCCGAAACTGTCACATTAATTACCAAATGCATTTACCTAACAATAATTGCTTAATTAAAATTCGAAACAAAAGAGTGGCTGCTCACATTGCATAGCAACCAACGCATTTTTACAACACAAACTTGTTGATACATGTACGCGGAAACAGTTATACTGTATAATACGGCATGGGGGTGGGGGGTATTACAAAACGCGTCAATACAGTATATAATTCATGTGATGTTTGATGAATGATAGGGCCCCCGGTAATGACAGATTAAAAAAAAGTCACATATAAATCGATCAGACAAATCTCTCGCTCCCCTCGCTTCATTTGCAGTCCAAAAAAATGTTTATATTGATTAAATTCACTATTTTTGTATGTGGCGGACGGACGCGCGGACACCGATCGATCGCCGACGCACTGAAAAAGAGGAGTTGAAACATTTAATAGAATATGCAAAACTAATTGAATAAATAAATGTATTTTAAATGAGTCTCGAAATGTGTGAAAAATTTATCTATCCAAAACAAAAACGAAAAAAGTAGTAAAAATTTGTTTAGGGAATTCCCCGGAGGCGGAGAATTAGAATCAAAAAAACACCACCAATTTGACTCCGAATTTTTACACTCAAATTTTCGAGTAAATTTCAAAAGATTATTTTCTACATATTCATGATGTTCGAGAACAACATTTAGTAGAATTAGGACAGCGGTGGGTCAAAAATTTTGTTTCAAAATCGATTTCGGTTTCCGAAAGTGGGACCAAAATAATATATCTTAAAAACTTTTTTTCTTTGCCCTCAGGCAAATCGATTTTATTGGGTCTTTTCTTACAAATTTGACAAAACAAACGGCTCCATGGACGACACCCAAAAATTGTGTACAAAAAATGGGCTTGGACCCCAAACCAAAAAACTTTTGGTGTCCAATTTTTTGCACAAAACAAAAAATGTTCCGGTTTTGGGACCGGACTCTAGTAGAGTAATAAACACCAATTGCTGCCGATCAGATGATGTCAGCTGACGGACCAATGCCGTCGGTGGCATCGGACGGCACAAAAATGCGGCGGAACACCAGTGCCAACAGCAGGACGGCCAGGAAGGCAATGCAGAATGGAAGCGGACTTTTTTGCGTCGTGGAGAGAGGAGCAGCGCCACCAGCCGATGAGGCGGTCGTCGTTGTCAGCAACGGTTGTTGAGTGAACGAAGATGAAGTAGTGCTGGTGGTGGTGCTGCTGCTACTGCTCGTTGTCGTCGTGGTGGAGTTGCTGCTGCTGCTCATTTTGCCGCTAGACGATGCTTTAAAAAAAGGATGTACACACACCAGGGATGTAAACGGATGCTAAAAATGAAAGTCCGGAATTCCAGCTCACAAAAAAAAAATACGAAATTCCCAAAAAAAATTCGAAATCCCAAAAATTTGATTTTTTAAATTTTTTTTTTTTTGTTGCTGCCCTTCCGCGATACAGTTTTGACCAAGGGGCGGGCTTTTTCAAAGTGGCGAGCTCCCCAATGTGTATCTCTGCCCAATTCCATTCCTTTTGCTGGTTAATTTTTTCCAAAGTTGTCCAAGCCCGCCGCCACCATCAAAAAACCCACTAATTTTCACATTTAAAACATAATTTTCATATTTAAACAAAACAAAAAATTTCGGCGGGTCGGCTCCCCTCTTTTTGGGGCGACTCACTGAGTTGGCCGCCGTTCGTCTCCGTCCCTGCCGTTTTCGTAGACGAACTGCTCACCAAACCAGACACCGGCGGCACCACCGCATTCGTTGATTTTGTTGCTAAAAATGAAAAATTTTTATTAAAATAAATAAATTAATCCGAGGGCTTGTTCAAAAACGTCGAAGGCAGTCTCACAAAATGCGGCCCTGAGGCTTCGAAAATGGTCAAAAAGAAAGCCAACTTCGGATTCTACGCCTTTGATAACTCCGGAAAAAAACACTTTTTCCCCCAACTTTTTGGTAAGAAAATCGAAAGAATGAAACACCAAAAAAAATCATTCTCAGCTTGAACCCCGAGGGCACATAAGAGTCCATATTAAACACAAAAAAAAAATCATTCTCAGGTTAAACCCCGAGGGCATAGATTCACCTCAGAATTAACCCCGAGGGCAAATAGAGTCCATAAATTAAACACAAAAAAAATCATTCTCAGGTTAAACCCCGAGGGCATAGATTCATCTCAGAATTAACCCCCGAGGGCAAATAGAGTCCATAAATTAAACACAAAAAAAGTGCCAACATTGGCCAACAGGCGGCGTCGTCGATTTGGACGCGCCGCGCACCTCGTCCATCAGGCGCTTCGTGTGCCCGGTGCTACCCAACGAGGGCAACGCGTCGCGCATCAAAACGCCACACGTCTCACAACGCCAATCCAGACTCCTAAAAAAGCAATTCAAAATTTTATTTTAATGCCAAAAAAGCTCTAAATTTAGAGAAAAGCGGTGCCGACTCATAAACATTCTCTGTTTACTTAAGTATGCATAAAAAAAATGCATAAGAAAATTGTAATTTTTCGTACGGAAATTTGTATTTTTTGACCCGACATATGCCCTGGGGGAATTGACGGTAAAAAAAACAAAACCATGAAATTTTTCACTAATTTTAATTTTTTGAAAAAATTAAAAAAAAAACACGTACTTGATGGCCATCCGCCGGCGCTCCTCCTTGCTGCATTCTAAGCCGCCCAGTGCCCCAGCGGAATGGGTCGGCATGAAGCCGATGAGTGCAAGCAGTGCAGTACGAATGGACCATGACGGGAGCCATGTCTCCGGATGGTAGCCGGAGATGCTGAATGAACGTCAACATATGCAACAAATTTGCCTTTTAACATCAAAAATTTAGCCCATAAAATTGTGTGTATAATGTGCGTTTTAATTAACGTTTTTGAATTTTGGCAAAATGTCACAGAGGAAAATACCCGATTTGTCGGGGTCGTAAATGTTTAATTTTTAGCAGACCGCAAATGTGGGGGAACCAATGAATTTGAGTGTAATTGCATAAAACATTTCGAGAAAAGCTCTTTTTTATTTGAAAACCACAAATTTTTGAAAATTCGGTGACGCTTTTCCCCAAAAAAAAAATTTTGGGGAAAAAAATGTTGTAAATTAACCTGAGACAAATTTTTTTGTTCGTCTCAAAGCGTCCGTTCGGCGTCAACAGGATGAGGTTGGGCGGCTTCATCGGATAGTCCGCCGGCAACACCATGCGTCCATGGTACACACCGGACGCGTACGCCGAGTCGGGCGGCCCGCGCACCGAAAAGTGCCATTCGAACAGATTGTCCTTAAAAATGGAATAAACGCTTTTTATAAAACTCAAACCGAGTGTTAAGTTGATGAACAATTAAACAAAATTTATTTATAAAGGGAGGGAGGGAGGGGGGGGGGGAATTTTTAATAAAAATCTCGGCTTGGTCGAACCAGACAAAAAATAATAATTTTTAAGTGTGCAAAGCGTGTTTCTATGATTTTTTGAGGTTGAGGAAACTCTATATGCTCAAATCAATCAAAAAACACAATTTTCCGTTTCTTTGTATCGTGCCTTAAAGCTGAATTGATTTTAAATCTTGAATTTTTCAAAATTGTTCATCACTCGACTCGACGAGTACGGGGTTCGAAATTAATCCAAAATGTGGCCATATGTATTCGAATTCCATCCCGACAAACCTCCATCGGTTTTGCGCAGAACATTTCATTTGAATGCCGAAGCTCAATGGCCTCCTTCAGCAAACGCTTGACACCTAAACGAAAATTATAACAATTTTACATCTTTGGTGTTTCCGGGGGAGGGGGGGGGGAATAAAAACAAAATTTTGGCATTTTTTGTCCCCTTAACGTCGCAAATCGGAATTCTATTCTCAAAGAAAAAGGCTTTAATTTTTTAAACTTTTAGAAGAGCTTAAAAAAGTGACAGTTCGAAAGAATAAAATATTTCAAAAACCGAGGCATGCCAACCATTTTGAAAAAACAGATTTCTTATCCCAGACAATTTTGCCGAGCTCTGTCAGAAAACCCGAGATTTCTGTCCATAAAAAATGTCGATTTATGATGTAAGATTGGCATTTTTGGGCCCCGGTTGATTTATACCGGTGCAGCGCATGTTTAGCTGTTCAGTGGTCGGCGGGCTGAACTCCTCCCGTTCGTCGTCATGTGTCGAACGTCTACCGCCATTATTTCCGATTGAACCCATTTTGTTGTTTGTGCAAGGCAAAACAATATTTGGAATGATTTTAGAATCAAAATCTAAAAATTAGAAAAATTAATCGGCCATAAGCAGAAAGGTGAGCAACGTCGAACAGACCATTCCGACTCGTTCCCCTGCCCCGACTCGTTACCTTTAGTCGGGGTAAAGGGAACGAGTTGGGTATTTACCAGAAACGGGTCCAGGCACCTTCCCCTAACCAGGTCCATGAGCCAGTCCAGCTTTTCAAACCCAATCAATCAAGCTCGTCCGTAGACAGGAAAAAATTTTGGAGGTGGGAATTCGCCCATCGGAGCGCCGCGCTCAGGTGGCTTTCCCATCTGAGCCTAAAGCATTCAAAAAAAACATTTTTTGTGAATTTTGCTTCACTAGGGTCCCCCCTATGGTCTTTTTTTTCTCAAATTTAATTTCGGGGGGGGGGGGGGGGAATTCCCCCCTATTCCCCACCCCCTGGCTACGGGACTGCAATCAATCTAGGTGTATACCCACTAGAGTTACCCACAATCAGAGAGTAAGAGGAGACCAAAACTCGGTATTATAATCAATTTTTTTTTAAATTGGGTGATCGATTGCGTTCATCAAATGCAATTTTATTAGTGAAAAAAGATCTTAAATTTTAGAAAGAGGTTTAAACAAATTAAATGAATAAAGTCAGGGCCGCCCAACAAATTGGTTTTTTACACAAAATTAAATGACATGCAATGAAATTGAGCAACGCAAAAATAGTGCCTATTGGGGGGGGGGGATTGAATGTACAAAATGACAGGGAAGGAAAAGTATCGATTACGAATATTATTGGGCCAATGATTATTTTTTTTTCGAAATTATTTGATTGGCTTTTAAAAATATGTTTATGTGTTATTATTTGGCGTTATGTTTGCACAAATTAATTAATTTTTGCCGTCCATGGGCCAACTTATTTGTTAGGGGTGGTGTGCAAACCGAATGCAGACCAGGCCAATAACGGACTTCGAACTTACTAATGCGCATTATTATAGCCATTCGAAAGCTCTTGATGAGATGAAGCTATAGTTAAGCTAAAGTTTTGCGATTGGCCAAGTCTCTACAAGCTATGGCCAAAAAACTTAAAAAATCGATATTTTGCCCTTTTTAAAGTTTTTTGGCCATGCTTTTTTTGAGCCTTGGCCAATCGCAAAACTTTAGCTTAACTATAGCTTCATCTCATCATGAGCTTTCGAATAGGGTTTAATTGGTTTCGAATCGGTTAAGTTTTAAGTCAGTTATTGGCCCGATCTGCATTCGGTCCGGTAGCTTAGGTAGTTTAAACTTTAAAGAAAAGGAAATTTCAGAGATTTATTTACACAAAGCTGTCCAGCTATAATAGATGTCATTTACATGCAGAACGAAGCGTCTTCTGCTTCGAAATGTTTTGATGAGACGTTATTTTGCGCAACATTTTCATCCGGATAGGTTCTAAATCATCCGCCAAAAGTGCTGCTGATGTGGTCAGTTTGCCTCTTTTTTGGGTGCCATCAAATTAAGAAATTGCGCTGAGGTTTTTGCATGCCGTAGAAGTGTCGAATTTGACACTGTTTCATCCAAATTCTGATTCCTAAAAGCCCGGAATTCTAATTCTACGGCACAAAAAAACGTTTTTCAAACAATAATTTGCGGTTCCGGACAGTCGGGCGCGATCAGTCATAACTTTTTTTGTTAAGCAATTTTTCAAAAAAAAAGTTGAATACCACTTTAAAATTTGCAAAAAATTTCATTTTTGGGGGGGGGGGGGGGAGGCCCGGGCCCCACGGGCCTCCCCCTGGCTCCGCCCATGACCGATTCGTCTTTTCTCAAAAATGTTTTTTAGTTTAAAACGTGTAAAGATTTTTTGATTTGGTCAAATAAGCAAAAAAAAATTTTAGCTATGCTTAAAATTTGTGTTTAATTTCAGAATGTGCCCTCGTGTTCATCACCAGCACCGCCCCACCAAACTGGGCACACCAACAACAGCAACAACATCCACGTGCACAACCGTGAACAATGGCCTGCCGAGCTGTTGGCCAGCTTTTTGGCCGATTGTTTTGTGCGCAACGATTTTGTGTCCGAAGGTTTTTTTTAAATTTTTTGGACATGTCCAGGATTTTTTGGAGCTGTTTTTTTCGTCATAAATAGCCTTTTCCTAAAAACAAATTGGGCTACAAATAAATGTTTCCAAATGAGTATACATTTTTAGGGCCCGGTGTGGTCGAGACTCCCGCATTTACTTTTTGGGAATTCCCTTTGCCGAAACCGAGAAAATTTTTGAAACCCCCGAGGTGTCCGTCCGAAGGCTTTTTGTTTGTGAATTGTTTTAAAAAAATTTTCAATTTTTTGGAGAGGCATTTTTCTTTTTTCTCTGATAAATAGAATTTCCTAAATAAATAGAAACATTTCACAAATAAATATACCTTTTTTGTCGAGACTCCAAAATTTATTGTTCGGGAAGTTCCTTTGGAGAATTAGAGAAATTTTTGAAAACCCCCGGGGGTCAGGATTCCCTCTCTCAATTGTATTTTCATCTTTAGGGGCCTAAAAATTTGAATTTTAAAAATTGATAGGGACCGAAACTCTCCACGTTTTTAGGATTTTTGTCCAGAATCCACACCGGTCCAATCTTTAGTCCAATTTTTGCACCATTTTCTGTTTTTAAGATAGAAAAAAATATAATAAAATCAGAAAATGTACCCCGAAAATAGGATTGTTTTTTGTTTTGTTTTTTGTAAAATTTCTTTGTGAAAAATGCAATAAAAACACGCATAAAAATCAATTTTTATGATCTCTTCCTTCACCTCTTCGCCAAAAAAAACTATTCTGATTCCGAGCGTGGGATTACGGGCCACTCAAATATTTTATTTTATGTTAAAAAAATGCCTTTTCAGAGGAAGAGCATCAATTGTTGGCCGAAATTTACCCGCACATGAAACGAATGCGTTGGGAGGACGAGCATTGGGACGGCCAAATTCATCTTTATCGCGAGCGTGAGCAGTTAATGGAAAGGTTAGCCTCGAAAAAATTTATTAAAATCGAAAAATTTGTGCACACATTGCCCCGGGGGCTTTTCTCAAAAACCCATAGGGGGGAATCCCTTTATTTACAACAAAAATTAATCATTTTGGGCCAATTTTCTTAACAAATTCCATCAAAAAAATTAAAAAACTGCCTTAAAAATGCAATATTAATAAAAATGAGAGATAAAAATTAAAATACAATTAAAACATTTTTTTGAAAGTTTTCTAACAAATAAGCCCTCCAAAATTAAACATTTATTTTTGTTGTTTTGTAAGTTTTCTAAGCCCTCCCCTCGTTCGAACGAATTACTACAGTATTACATTCAAAAACAGAACAGATTTATTAAAGCATTTCCAAGCTTTACCCTTTTTTAAAAATTAAAAAACCAATCTTTTTTTGGAATTTTTCTAAGCCCCTCCCCCGTTCGAACAAATTTTTTACTATTTAATTTAAGACAAAAAAGTGAATTGTTTAATTATTATTTTTTAGCTGGCAACCCGAAAACCAAGCGCTGATCAAACGCATTTGGCACACTTCGTTCCCGCCGCCGTTTAAGCCCTCGCCGTACGTGCACATTTTGGACCTGCACCAGGACGGATTCATCCGGGCCCATCTGGACAAGCCGAGGTATGTTTGTTTCCGTACAAAAATGTCTTTTTTTGAAAATCGAGGCCTAAGCATTACCAAAAAACAAATACTTAATAAACTAAAGGCCAAATTTTTAGCAAAAAATTTTCAACAACCAATTTTTTTTACAAATTTTGGACCATTTTTTGGGTGGTGTATTTTATTCTACCAAAAAAAACAAAAACATTCTTTTTTTGAAAATTGATGCCTAATTATACAATACCACAAAAAAAAACTTGAAACCCTAAAGGCCAAATATTTGTCAAAATTTTTTTAAAAAAATTTTTGACCATTTTTTGAGAGGTGTATTTTATTCTACCAAAAAAACAAAAACATTTTTTTTTCTGAAAATCGATGCTTAAGCATTACCAGAAAAAAACATAATGAACTGAAGGCCAAATTTTCAACAACGAAATCCCGAAAATAAAATTGTTTTTTTAATACAGATATTGTGGCCGTGTGATCAGCGGTCTGTCACTGCTGTCGACGTCCGTCATGCGAATGCGTCATGAGGATGAACGCCTTGCACAATGTTGTGTTGCTGATTTGTTGCTGAACCGTCGCAGTCTCTACAGACTCAGGTAGGTAGGCCGGTGGTGCCCATTGTTTGGGGTTACTCACCCGAATTCGAACATTATTTTTTTGGAAAATTGAATTTTTTTCAAAATCATTTTTGGCCTCCTCGAAATTGTTCAATGTTCGTTGTGATCTTGTGCTTTTATACGTACGTTTTAAGGCCAAAATTAATATTTAGTAATTTTGAATTTTTGGGAAATTGTTCTATTCTGGTCCGGGGTTCGAAATTGGTCGAAAGGGTGGTCAGCTTTGGATTCTACGCCCCCCCCCCCCTCCCGAATACCCCTAGAAATACCTTTTTATAGCGTGATTTTGAAAAATTTTATAGATTTTTTTCGCACTCACTGGTTCTGAGAAGTGTGTGAACAACACATGGCTTTTTGGGGACTTGTCCGGTTTTTGGCACGGTGCCCCCAATCATCAAAATAATGGCCCGGGCCTCTTGGCGCTGAGTTGGGTTTGTTGTTTCAAACGCTTTCGGTCGACACGCGAGTTCCTCCGATGCCATGTGAATGTCCGAAAAACAAGCAATTTTCTTTTTTTGGAAAATTATACACTTCAAAAATTGGTCCAAAAACGGGAGAGGTCCTTCTTTTAAAGTGATAATGGTGCCAGGGCATACAGCTGGCGCGATGGAAATTTCGGGTTAAATTTACAACAAAAAAAACATTTTCAGCTGGTTCAGCTCGCTACAAATTCACGCATGAACTGCTTGAGGGCGGTGGCGACAACGAGAGGAGTCGGTTTGGCACGCACACAGTCGCACGGGAACGTCGCATTGCGGTGATTTGTCGCGAAGTGCCAGTCCCAGCAGCAGCAGCAGCGGCAGACAACAACAACGACGGAACAGCAAGAGAATGACTGACTCTGACTGACTGCTTGAACTGTTTGAATTTGATGTCGATTTTTTCGAAGAAAAAAAATCAATTGCATACAGCATCCGAAATTTTGTTTTTTTGCAATTTGTGGAAAATTTTGGTGCTCCTTCATTTTTTAGCTCTCGTAACGTAAAAAATATCAATTTTATTTATTTGAATTGTCGTTGTTCTTGAATGAGGCACATTTTGGGTAATTCGGTGCGTTGAACGCAATTTCAGAACAAAAATATGAATTCGCCCACATCGCATGTGCATTTTTGTGGGCCAGCTCCGGGTCAAAATTCTAAATTCATTATGAACGTCCCATGTCCGGTTCAAATAGTCAGGGACCATGAGAAAGTGGTTTTCTGTTGTCCCGACTGACTTTTTTGCGGATTTTTGTAATTGGAAAATTGAATAAATTTTTGTGCGTGTACAATTGTTGAACAGAATTTCTGCATTCAATTTGTAAACAAATATATCCAATATTATTTTTGTGTGCATTTACAAATTTGAGGTTGAGGTAATTAAAATTATTTTGGCATTTTGTCCCCCAAAAAATAGAAATAATTGACATGCGGCGTGAAGAGGTGAAGCGTCTGGTACGACGTGCGTGCAAATTGCAACATTTTGGTGCCATTTTGGAGCAACAACAACAAAATGACAGCAGCAGCACCAACGATGCAACCGAAAGCAGCAGCAACGCCGCGGGGGAACAACAACAACAGAAGAGCACCCAGCAGCAGCAGAACATAGCCACCATTGACGGGTAGCAAAAAAAAAAGCATTTTTAGGAAAATTCTTAAGAAAATTCAATATTGTAGGCACTTTTTTCCCACAATTTCTTAAGAAAAATGCAATAAAAACGCGAAAAAAAGTGCCCTTAAAAATCTAGTTTTTTCTTACCCAAAGATGCACCCCTGAAATGACTTTTTCTTGGACCAAAAATGCGCTCCTAAAGATCGAGATTTTCCGAAATTTTTTATATTTATAATAAATTTTCAAAAACATGTGAAAACCAGTACTTTTTTACAAATTGTAAGAGGAGAATTAAAGAATGACGAATTTTCAAGGTTTTCTACGAAAAGATTGACCGAATTTGGTTAGTTTTAGCACATTTTTAATCCATATTTGGGCACTTTTTGGAGTTTTTTTGGTCAATATTTGAAGTCAAATTTCACGTTTATAAATCTCGACTAATAATGAATAATTTTTTTTTAATGTTTTTATGCAAAAATTTTATTGATTCAGCGAACCGCTGCGGTTAGAATGGCGTTGGGGCACGCGGTTGGACGAGGCGGACCCCGCCTGGGCGTTCGATTTGTTCAAACGGAACATGCGAGAATTGTGAGCATTCATTCCTACCATTTTATTTAAATATATTTTATTAATTTGTTTTAGATAGTTCAATAGTTCAAATTTTCTGTATTCCCTTAATTTTCAACCTTAAATTTTTAAGAATAATTTTTTTATTTTGTAATTTTTTTTATTAATTAAATTTTCCTTATTTTTGTTTTGGCATTTTCAAACTAATGTTTTATTAAAATTTATCTTCCAGAAAAAGTTTAAATTATATATTTTTAAACTTCGCTTCATTTTTTTAATGAATAAAATGCGTATTAATATATTTGCAGGTTTATGTTGAAAATATAATTTTAATCAAAATTATTTAATATTTTCTTCGGTTATTGTTAAAATATATTTGCCTGGCTTTTTTGGCATTTCCTTAAACGCGTCAAGTAATTAACAAATTCCATCTGCAAAATTACCTCTTTTCAGATACCTGAAGTCCCAGTGGGGCTATGACGAAAGGGCCAAACAACAGGTAGACCAAGGCCATCTTTATTGAATTAAAATTGTTGAAATTAATAATTCTTATTAATTCAGAGAACACATTTAATACAAATTCAAAAAAAAAACAAAAAACAAAGGAGTTGACCGCGACCACGGCGCGCTATTTGTTGGTGCGGAACGCGAGCGCTCGTCCGGTTGCCTACGTGCACTTCAGGTCCCCCCGCCCCCTTTTATATACCCATCGGTGGAAAGGCTCCAGGACAATCCGTCAACGGAAAGTCTGTTTATTGACAATCCGTCAACGGACAGTTTGTCTATGGGGACAATCCGCTAACGGACAGTTTGTGTTTATGGACAATCTGTCAACGGACCGACTAGTTGTTAAACTTGGGCCTAAAATATTGTGTTGGCGCGATTTTTCCTCAAAAACTTTCATTTTATTTTTAACTGACAGGACAGCAAACATCCCCTTCGGTGATTCCATAAAATTCGTAATATACCAAAATCATTTCCACAGATTTGTTGAGGACGAAGGCCGCGCGGTGCTGTACTGCTTCGAGCTTCAGGTGGAGCCGGACTATCAACAAAAGGGCATCGGAGCGCAGCTCATCGACTGTTTGGAACAATTAGCGAATGCGTGCGTTCATTTTGGCATTTTTATTGAATTTTTAAAAATTTATTTTTCAATTTTTAAACATTTTTCAGCACTCAGATGGAACTTCTAATGGCCACCGTTTTTGCGTTTAACGGCGCGTCACTGGCATTCTTCCACAAGCGCGGCTTCCGTACAGACTCTTCTTGCAGGTGGCACAGGGGAGGGGGTGTGGCACTTGTATTTGGTGTCATTTCGAGTCTCGAAGTCAAGTCTGAGTGCCAATTTTTGGTCCCGAGGACAGAGTCAAGTCTCAGTCTCGGTGCCAATTTCCGGTCTTGGTCCCGAGGCTTGAAGTCAAGTTTCGGTCAGGGTTGCACGAAATTTCGTTTCGTTTTCGTGGTTTTTTGGGTTTTGTTTTCGTGTTTCGTTTTCATCCTAAAAATTTTTCGTCTTCGAAAATGAAAAATATTATTTTTGTGCAACCCTGGTCTCGATCTCGAGTCCCGGTGCCAATTTCCGAACTTTAGCTGCTAATTCCCGGTCTTGGTCCAGAGTTTTGGGATCAATTCCCGGCCTCGAGTCTCGGTGCTAATCGCCAATTGCGAGTGTCAGTTCCAGTCTTGAGCATCTTACTGTATTACTCACTATTTCGCACTATTAATTCTTTTTCGGGGGTGGGGGGGGGTTTGTCTTTTGATAGAACATTTTTTTCGGCACTGCAGAATTTAAGAGAGATTTAAAATCAGGCCTTGAGAAAATTTTTAGATTTTTATTGGGCATTTACGACACCTCTATATTTCTTATTAAAATTAAATGAAGAAGAAAAAACGGCGCGATGAAAAAATTATGAAAAATATGCCCCCAGGGCTGCTGGACGTGATTTTGCTTATTTTTTACCCCGTATTTTGCCCCAAATTGCTCAAGGAATTTATTTAAATTTTTTCGAAAATTTTCCCCCTAAATGGGACAGATTCGGCCGTGACGGGGCGAACGGGCGTGACTTTGTGATCTTGAGCAAGCAGCTGCCAAGGCGGCCGGACGGTGCCAAAAATGAAAACGAAAAGCAAAAAGAGGAGGCGGCGGGGAGCGCAGAGAACGGGAAACGCAAGCGGAAGAAATAGTGCGGTGGATGGAAAGACACAAAGACAAGCAAAAACGGATCCCCTCGGGCGATTTTATTCAATTTTGGATTTTCTGATTGGAGGGGATCAAAAATCAATTGTTAAGGACAAAACACAAAGCAACTCTGTTTCGGGGGCTAAATTTCGCTTGAATTTCGGCATTTTTTGGCATAACATGCTTGAAAGAGCACATGATGCCCTCCGGGGATGAATGAATTTTGTTGCATGTCGATTTTGGCATTATTTTGGCAAAACAAAAACTACTAATTTTCTAATTTCAAATGATTCGAACAGTGCTAAAATTTTTTGATCGTTTGTTTCTCCAATTATTGCCACTGTTTTTCCATTTTGTTTTAACATATTGTATTTTTAATCTCACATTTTTGTAATTTTTTCACTTTGTTTTGGGGGGGTATCATTTTTTCTTTCTTGTTTTTCTGATTAAAAAACTTTACATAATTGTCGTTTAATAAAAAATAAATAGAGACCGTATGGCACATTTTGAAAAATTTTTCATCTAACGGTAGGTACAGTATAGTCTTTTAGTCATTTTCGAAAAAAGAGCCTGAAAAATTGCAAAAAAATGTGGCGCTGAAATGGCCTAGTGCTCAAATAATGCACTAAAAATGCCATTTCGGTGCATATTTCTTTGTATTGGATCGTATGAGGCTCCTTTTTTCGCCTTTTTACTTATTTTATTTAAATAGAATTTTAAAAGGTCTTTTCCAATTTCAATAGTTCGATCAGCGCAAAAATTTTTTTGATCGTTTTTGTCCCTCCAATCGCTTTTTGTTTTATTTTTAATCTTACATTTTTTCATGCATTCAATTTACATATTTTGAGTGGTATGATTTTCTTTTTTTTTGATTAAAAAACTTTACATAATTATGATTTAATAAAAAATTGATTCATAAGCTTTTGCATAATTAAAGTTCTTGAACGGACAGTTTTGTGCTGCTGCTGTTACTGTCGCTGTTGTTGTTGCACATTTTGTGCGGCGGCACCCTGGCATGCCCGTAAACGCGGCGCCAACATCGACGGAGTGCCATGGAAAGCAGGAAGACGCAAATGCCAAGCAAAATGATGGCCAAGAGTTGGACCAGCACAAGGCCAACCGCAAAATAACCCTTCTGTAAAAGACGCGCACACATTTAAATTCAACAAAATTTTAAATTTTCTAAAAATTATTAATATAAAATTTAATAAAATGCAAATTATTGTTCAAATTGATTGAAAAAGGAGTCATTTTTATTGTTTGAGACTCAAAAAGCCGGGAATTTGCCGGATTCCCAGGAGACGGTGTGGGCAATTGGTCTCGTGTCCCCCCAGCTAAGCATAGCGATTTGCGTTGGCGGTGATTTTTGAGAAATTTTGTTAGCTGTTTTTCAAATCTTTTAAAATTCAAAACAAAATTGCTAAATTAGTATTAAAAATTTAAAAAATAAGGCGCCCGGATGGGGCTCGAACCCCAGATGGAAGAGCACGACATAACGCATTTTGATGCGTAATTGGTTAACCACTTTGCTACGAGCGCCTGCGAAACCAACCCAGCTATTTTTGGTACATAAAAAATTTAGGGAAATTTAAAAAAAATTTTAAACCAATTTATTTAGGGATGTACGGATGGATTTGCATTGTGAAAAAAACGCAAAAGCAAAAAACGTAAACATTCAGCCAAACCCGGGCAAAATTGTGGTAATAAAATAGAAAATTTATAAAACGCAAATTCTTGTCAAATTGATTGAAAATTTTATTGGGTCCCCAGATCAGCAGAATCACGATTGCGACCCAAAAATGGTGGGACACGTGATCGGCGGGGATTGAGGGCCCAAAAAGGGTATTTGGCACCCGGGAATCATCGGGTCCTGCCCGATCAGAACCAAAAATCAGGGAATTTTTTTACGAGTCGGGGGGCACGTGATCAGCGGGAATTGATCCCGGCACCGGTCGCCCCGCCCCAAAAGTGTGTTCTCTCCATTCGCGAATCTTGAGCAGTAGCAGCAACACCTCCGCTTGCTTGCCCCCCTCCCCCAACCATTCATT
Source organism: Globodera pallida (assembly GCA_020449905.1). NCBI lineage: Eukaryota > Metazoa > Nematoda > Chromadorea > Rhabditida > Heteroderidae > Globodera > Globodera pallida. The sequence goes on along the minus strand of JAIXHY010000022.1, from coordinate 1,928,271 downwards.
ATTCACCTGAAAAAGGAGCCACCCGAAAAACAGCAGCGCCAATCCAAGGGGCAGGAACACCAGACTGCACGTCTGCGCGTCGTAGTTCAAGCAGTAGTCGCACTCGCCGCCCCACCCGTTGCTGCTCACCTGCCACACATTGTGCCACACCCAATGGGGCATTTTGTACCGAAAAATTGTCTATTTAATGAAATGGGAAAATTAGTATTTTTTATAATTTTGCTGAGTATTTTCAATAAAAATGTGTGAAAGAAACTCGACCTCAGCCTATAAAGCTACCCTGCAACTAGTGCTGCACGAGAGTCTCGGTCTCGAGTCTCGACTCGAGAAAAGTCTCGGGTTTTTTGGGTCTCGGTCTCGAGTCTCGGTCTCGAGTCTCGGGGTCAAGTCTCGGAAAATTTTAGGTCTCGTGCAGCACTACCTGCAACCCACCGCATATAATTGGGTGCAAATTTTTATATTAAAATCAAAACAAAATTGCTAAAATAGAATTTTTTTTAAAAACAAGACGCCAGGGGATGGGGGTTGAACCCCGATGCACGGCTGCTGGCATAGCGGACTTTAATGCGGGTAGTTAACCACTTTGCTACAGACGTCAACGACACGAAGCATCCATTTCTCCTTTTTTGTTCACTTTTATTAATGCGTGGGTGGACGTTTTTTCAGCATGCATTTTTTGAGCTTTGTTATGTCTGTCCTTGGGAATTTGTTTTTGCCTGATCGGAGCCCTGAGTAAAGGTAATTAATTGCCCGAGTTTTTCTGAATGGGTTTGGCGTTCTGTTTGAACAAATTATCGCATTTTATCAATTTATACGAAAGTTGGCCCAGCCAACGCCCTCGGGCGTTTTGAAAATCATCAAAAAACCACTAAATTACAGGCGCCATGTTGCCGAGATTGGGTCTCGGGGGTCGGGGTTTAACCCTATTTTGTGTTTTACAGCATCAAAAATGGGTAATATCGCGTGCCAAAAGATACGATTTAAACAAACAAAACATTTTTAATTTAAGACAATTTTGGCATTCATTTTGCATTATGTCAAAAGATATGATTTAAACAATATAGTAAGTATTCATTTATTAGGTAAGCTATTGTGTTGTGGTACTTCCCAAGGTATCATTACAGAAACCGAAAGCTACGTGGAAACATTTAAAAAATAAGACAATTTTGGCATTCAATTTGACATTTTGTTGTTAATATTTTCCCGGTTACTCAGGTTGTCCGATTTTGGCCTACCAGACATTTTGTCCGATTTTGGCCAAAAATGCTAAAGAAGGTATTTTAAAATAAAAAAATTAAGACGCCCGGATGGGGGCTTGAACCCCGATGGAAGAGCTTGACAACGCATAGAGTTAACCACTTTGCTACGGGCGCCAGCGGCGCCAACCCCCCCATTCCTTCTTTTTAGTCACTATTATTTAATCGTGGGTGGGAGCATCTGGGCTTATAGGCCCGGCTAGTCTTTTTTTGACGTAAGGTATGCATGGACCGGCCCGGAAAAGCCCAACTATTTCTGGTACAAACAAAAAAATTCGGGAAAATAAAAACTAAATTTTAATAAATTAATTTGTTAATGTGGTTGTTAAATGATGGATTATCATCTGAGACGATTTATTCAGAAAGTTGAATGTGAAAACAGGGATGTACTGATGGATTTTCATTTTATAAACTCAAAAATTTAAAAAATTAGCGGAAAACGTAAACATTTAAGTGGTGGTGCTTCGGCTACTGGCCCGAACGTCGAAAGAGTTTTGAATGTCGAATGCTTTATAACTTTCTTTGTACTGAACTAATTAGGTGAAAAATTATACTAAATGAAAGCTCTTGATAAATAGAATCAAGACAGGGACAAAAAAGTTATGGTGAGAAAACTTTAAAAAAATGTTTTAAAATCGCCGACTTTTGGGAACGAAACTAGGGTTGGTCCCCGGCTTCCCAAGTTGGGCTGGGCGAAATTTCGGGTTCGGGTTCGGGTAAGACCCGAAATTTCGGGTATTTTGGGGTTTCGGGTTCGTGTTTCGGGTTCGGGTAAATTACCCGAAATTTCGGGAAAAATACACCCCTAAAGATCGGATTTTTGGAATGAAAGAAATTTTTAAAAGGTGCTCAAAAAATATCTGAAAGTTGCTATTAGAGCCCGGAATTTTGAAAAATCCGAGATCGAGATTTGGAGATGGGCCGAGACCTAGATTATCGAGATCAAAAATCTCGAAATTCCGATAGTCTAGGTCTCGGAGTTTTCGAAAAATTTCCGAGATTCGTGACCTAGACTCTCGGAAAATCTCGATCGAGATCTCGATCTAGGCCGGGCTCTAGTTGCTATAACCGTACGCCAAATTACAAATAATTGTTATAAAAAAGGAAATGCAATCACTAAACTTTTGATGTCCATTATTTAGTTTGTTCTTTTCAGCTATTTTCAAGAATTGCTTTTTCTTCATCAAAATTTACCACTTTATGGATTTAAATGAGAGATAGAATTGTAATTTATTTGGCCAAAGCATTATCTTCCTTATACATGGTAAAAAATTGTAACAAAATTTTTTTTTGAAAAATTTCGGGTTCGGGTTCGGGTAAACCCGAAATTTCGGGTATTTTGGGGTTTCGGGTTCGTGTTTCGGGTTCGGGAAAAAATTTTTGTTTCGGGTTCGGGTTTCGGGTTCGGGTGTGATCCGAGTTTCGCCCAGCCCTGTTCCCAACCCCGAGCCCGGACTCTTTTTTACGGTAGTGTAAATATTTTCTAAAAATTCTTTAAACTTTTTCCAATTTTTTATATATTTTTGATGTTTCAGGGCCAACTTTCATATTTTTATTTTTTTGACCAGCAAATTGGTTGATTCAATCATCGCAATTTTTTATTCCATATAATTTTAATTTTGAAATTCAGAATTTTGGAAATATCACAAAATGCTGAAATTTGTTATGCAAAAAACAGTCGTGCCGTGCCACATTGGCACTTTGACCGATATTTCGCCAATGTTTTGTTCCCAAAAGTCTGGGATTTTTTTAAAACATTTTTTTAACGTTTTCTCACCATAACTTTTTTCACATTTGTCTAATCGCAAAGGCTTCTTACACCTTAACAATAGCAGCTTAAACTTAACGAACGCTTCCGAGTTAGGGTTGGGTAGGCGATTGGGTAAAGTCAATTTCCAAGGGCAGACATGTTGATTTTCAAGTACATAACGGGACAATTTTATGAAATCCAAGTACACTCAAATTTGTTCCCCAAAATCAATTAAAATTTTTAAACACATCGGCAGAATGGCTATTTCCAAGTATATGTAGTACATTCTTGGAAATAAGTACGCTTTTAATTGTAAGTACGAGGGTCCGTTTCCAAGTACTGTAGTTGGCATCCAAGTACGTGTCGCAACCCTGGGTCAAGGTAATTAAAAGCGAGAATCTGAATTAAACCACTAAATTACACTATTTCCGGGGGCAACGAGGCGGCATGTTGCCGAGATGGGGTCTCGGGGGTCGGGGTTTAACCCTATTTTGTGTTTACAGCATCAAAAATGGATAATGTCGTGCCAAATGATACGATTTAAACAAAGAAAATTGAAATATTAAGCACTCAATTTTGGCAATTTGGCATTGTGTTAATAGCAGTTATTGGCATGCCAAAAACGGAAATTGAGAACATTTGTTTTTTTGTCGCCAAAATGAGCCCCCACCCCCCCCCCCCAAATATAGTACTTTAAATGTATGCCGGCTGTTCGCTCGCTCACTCTGTCTGTTAGCCGCGCCCCCCGCGGGGACATATTCAAAATGTGATGGGCGCCGCCGGCGCTTAATTGCTGCCAGCCGGTGTCTGTCATTAACTAATAACTCGCTGTATTCAAAACGAAATGGCGAGGAGTCGGTGGAAGGCACCTCCTTATGGGCCACAAACGAAATCGATATATGTCGTCACAAATCCCCCCCCCCCCCCACCTTTGAAGTTCCATTTTCATACATTTAACAATGAATGGAATGCGTCCCGGTGAACATACTAACTTGTTTTTTTTAAAACAACAATTTTGAAATTGGGATAAATTTGCATTTTAAATTGGGAATCAGAGCATTAAATTTGTCGCAAAATAAATTTAAATCAGAAATTTTTTTGAATCAAAACGTTAACCCCGAGGAGCAAGAACAGAGCCTGAACCGTTATGATTTTAAGAGGGAAAATTTTCAAAAAATAAACGGACGGGCGGGAAAGTCCAGAGTTGTACAAAAGCGGCATTTAAAAAAAAAAATTACTGCCAAAGAGTATAACATACTAATGTGGCAGTGAAGGTCAAAAATAAGATTTTTTGCTAGCAAAAATAAGGACAATTTACAAAATGTTTAAAAACGCAATAAACAACAATTTTTCTCATTTTTAAGCCTATTTCAGGCTTTTGAAGCGGGTCGGCAGTGCCGATAGGCGCCGCCGAGAAATTTTTGAATTCTTGACTCAATTTGTTAAAAAATTGGTCCAAAAACTGCAGAATTTGCTTAGTTTTTCGTTGGGGGAGAGGGCTAAAAATCAAAATTCTAAAAATAAAGACAAATCTTACAAATGAGTGAAAACCCCGAGAATGTTCGAGACTCGAGAACGAGACTCTCGAACATCACTATAATATACATTAAATTATGAATATATCTATATCCCCGGATATAATAAAAGTGGATTTTAAGTTCCGTTGGAATCAAAAAAAATTGTTGTGCCGATGTTATTCAAAATGCCGTGCCGTCCTCAAATTGTGTTGGATGGTTTCGGGGGGAGGCGTGCGTAACCTGAGTAAATAATCTTAGCAACTCCCCCTCCGGTGGGGTGGAAAGTATCGATTCCAAATTTTGTCCAAACAAAAATTGAGTTGGGGGGGGGGAGGGGGCTAGGGAATTTGGACAAAAAAAAATTCCGATGGATTTTTTATTGAATTTTAAAAGGCGGCCCGCGTAAAACAGGAAAAAAATTTTAAATTTTATGCGAACAAAAAAAAATTTGAAAAGCATACAAATTTAATGAATAAAGACAGCATTTTTAAGTTTTTTATGCTTAGGTGTATATGTTTAAAGAACAAGGCCATAAATAGCCTTTTATGGTTTGAGCAACTTTCCAAAAATTCTACACGAAAAAGCCTTAAATCAACTTAATTATATGTTAAAAGAACATAAAAAAATTAAGTAATAAGTAAAATTAGTGCACTAAACGTGCCATTTTTGGTGCATTTTTTGAAGCATACAAATCCGGTCGGTCTCGATTAATGAAAAAAGCCCGCCCCGTTGGGTTTATTTAGCATTCCGTTTGAATGAACGGAACCAACAGCAGAAGACACTTAATCCCCCGCCTTTTGCTTTAAGCCAAAAGACCAAAAAAAAGATAAGGCTAAAATCAGAAAACTGAAAATGTTGGATTAATTTTAAATCTTTTAATTTGGCATAAAATTAATTTTTAAAATAAAATAAAATTTTATTTTTAATTAAATTTTGGAAAAGCCAAAGATGAGCTATGAGACAAAAAAGATAAGGCTAAAATCAGAAAACTGAAAATGTTGGATTAATTTTAAATCTTTTAATTTGGCATAAAATTAATTTTTAAAATAAAATAAAATTTTATTTTTAATTAAATTTTGGAAAAGCCAAAGATGAGCTATGAGACAAAAAAGATAAGGCTGAAATCAGAAAATGTTGGATTAATTTTAAATCTTTTAAAAAAGTTAAAGCTCCTGAAAACCCACAAAAAGCTGCTAAAGCATTTTCCTGAAACATATTTCAATCAACTCCGCTCGTCAGGAGCAATCTTTTTTTCAAAAAAAGTGCCGAATTCTGACAAAAATTTAACAAATATTTTTCAATTAATTTGGATAAAATATTCACAAACAATTAAATGACAATTTTAAGAGGAGAATGTTTTCTCCTCCCCTTTCCTTTCATTTTTGCGTGAACGCGCGCGTGCGCTCGTTCAGGTGTATGACCCGGCGCTCGTCTTTTGTTGTCTGTTCAACACTCTTTTCATCATTCTATACGACTCTCTTTGTCGCTATCCCACACTATATTCACTCTCTTCTCTTTTCCTCCTAAATTATTGCACTATTTCGGCTATTTCAGCGATTTCTCTGCGCTCAAGCGTCCAATTTTGGTTCTGTAAAATGCTCCCCATACGTTTTTGTTTGGTTTCGGATGCATTTGTATGCTCCGTTTTGCTGTCAGAGCATCGCTTCTCGGCCTGTACTCGAGCGCATGAACGGCCATGTGCAGAAAATCGACGCATCACTTTTGTCCCCATGGCAAAAGTTCGATGCCGTGAACACATTCGTCCTCCCCTGCATTGGCTTTCACCTGAAAAATGGAGTGGTGCAAAAAACACCACTGAACGCACTGGACAAGAAAATCCGTGATTTTGGTAAAAAATGGCTTAATCTGCCGCAGCGGGCAAGCGTCGAACCACTCTACATCAGTCACGCAATGGGCGGCTTGGGCTTAACGCCCCTCAATCTGCTGGCGGACATCAGCCAACTTGTCCACGCATTCCGTCTGATCACTTCACGTGATCTCGCTTCTCTTTCAATGGACCTCCTAAAGGCGGTCGTCCATAAGCGAATTCGGCAGGCACCTCGCCCAAACCAAATTGCGGACTATCTGAACGGCTCAATGAAAGGCGTCTTTCGCCAGTTCGAGTCAACCGACACGCCATCCGCCTGGACTCGTCTCCGACAGGCAACCGCCCGCCTGAACACCAAACTGAGAATTGGCTGGAAATGGTCCGCGGCGGAACACCGCCCGCTCCTCCAATTGAACAACGAACAGCTCAACCCTAAAACTGCGGAGTACTGCCTGAGAGCTGCCATTCGAGACTTCTATCGCCGATGCCTCTCCGCAAAACCAGACCAAGGAAAAGTCTTCGCTGTCACAAGCGTTGCGACCGCATCAAACCACTTCATGCAGGCCGGAAACTTTACAAGATTTCCGGACTGGCGCTTCATTCACAGAGCCAGATTGGACTGTGTCCCCCTCAACGCAACCAGGCGATTTGGCCATGGCGACAAACACTGCCGTCGGTGCCACGACGGTCAGCTGGAAACACTGCCCCACGTCCTATGCCATTGCTGGCCACACCTCGGCAAAGGGATCACACGCCGCCACAACGCCATTCTCGACCGTCTCGTCAAGGCTTTTAAGCCCCCTCCCTCAACAATCACGCGCGTCAATCAGACAGTTCCCGGGTTCAACGAAGCCATTCGGCCCGACCTGCTTGCCGTCGATGAAGAGAAAAAAACGGCCTTGATCGTTGATGTCGCAATGCCATTTGAAAACCGGTACGAGGCGTTTGAACGATGCCGACAAGGAAAGCGGCAAAAATACGAAGCCCTGGCGGACCACTACCGCTCACAGGGTTTCGAGGTCCTCCTGGAGGCCTTCATCGTCGGTCCACTCGGCGGCTGGGACCCGCACAACGAATTTGTGCTGAACCAACTGAAAATTGGTCAGCACTACCGACGACTGATGAGAAAGCTGATGGTGTCCGACGCCATCCGCTGGAGTCGGGACATCTACATCGAACACATTACCGGCGTCCCGCAATTCAACGACGATGGAAATGTTAACTGCAATCAGCAGCGCAGAAACAACTGACACGGGCGCGAGAACGATGCCAAATTCAAATTTCCCAGCCCGGATGCTCCCATGGACTCCCCGACCTAATTTGGTGCTGATGTGTGCTGCGGGACCACCCGAGCACTTCTCGATGTCCTAACAAAATCATTCCATCCCATCTTTGTCAATGATGTGACCCTTGTTTGTTCACCTCATTTTCGTTGATTTTTGTGATCCTCACCAATTTATTGTTTTTCCAAGCATTTTCTAAATAAACTTAAATCTGTTCTTTACGGCTTAATCTCCGTAACGACCCCTACCGGGGTCAAAAGAGATTAACCAATTTTTGGAAACTGGTCGCAGCCGGGGGCTTGCTCCCGCTCGGCCGCGCGTCGTCCCGGTATTGCACTTACCTCCGGGCACTGCGCATCTCCCCCACGGGGGAGATTTATGATTGGATTGCCTTCAGCAATTCTAAGTAAAGAAAGAACTTTTGAGGTACGGATCGAGATTTTGATCAAGAATCTCGAAAACAATTGTCTCGTCCTTTCTCTAATGCTGAATGATATGCTCTTAATTACAACTTTTTTGTATGTACTTTTATTTTTAATTCATTGGTTGTTTGAGTTTCACATATTTAATGTTGAAAATAAACTCATTTGGCTTTTTGTTTACTTGAATTCTTTAATATTTGAATTCTAGTCATTCTATGTATTCAAGAATAAGAGTTAAATTTTTATCTGTTTTAAAGGACTTTGAATCAAAAAAAGGAATAAAAATGAAAAATTCACCCCTATAAAGGCGTATTCGAAACCAAAAATTCAGCCCCAAAAATGGGTAATTAGAGAGCGGATTTTCAAGTTTTAACATGCTTTTTTTGCGAATAGGGAATCACGAGAGAAGCCCAGAAATAGCATTCATTTTGAAAAATTTTACAATTAGAGCGATTTTTTAGTCAATATAAATCAATATGTCGCCATTTTTTCATAATAAATCAATTTTTTTGGCCTTTTTCTTGAGAAAAATGCAATTTTGGGCATTTTTCCGAAAATTTTTGTAGAAATTCAATATTTCAGGCACTTTTTCCCAAAATTTCTTCAAAAAATGCAATAAAAATGAAATTTCAAAAAAAAGATTTAGCAAAATGAGGTTTTTTGGTCCCAAATGATGCTTTTTTGCTAGCCAAATGAGGCTATTGGAAATTTTAAATTGCAAAATTTAAAAACTTCTAGCAAAATTAAATTGATAATTGTAAGGGTTTCCGGTCGGCATTTCCCATTCTATTCACCCCTCAAAGAACTGCTGGACTTTCACCCCTTCTATTGATCACATTTATGCATTTCAACAATGTCCCCGCCCACATTGCTTCATCCTGTTCCCCTCCCTTCCCCAAGCGATCAGTCTTCATCCCTCTGTCCCGTTTTCCATCGGTCGTTATGCAGGACGGAATAAACTCTATCTTGAGTGTTGGATCGGCGAGTTGGGGAGTCCATCACCAATGCCCAGGGCCCGGGCATCTCCCCATCTTTCCCCTTCCCCCAATTCCATCCGGGGAGTCAACGGTGCTTAATCTGGGGGGCACAGTGCGCCTCCCTCACTGGTAGCACCGGATGGTTCCCTTTTTTGGGAAAAGGTCCATCGGCACAACAACGAGGACAGAGGATGAATGTGCCGGCCGAGAGAAACGGGGTACCCCTCGCCTGCGGGCAAGAAGCAGTAAATGTGCACGGAGAAGTGATTGAATGGTGAAATTGTTACCCGGACTAGTACAAAACTAAAGGGGTCATGAAAAAAAGGAGTTCGGTCAATTGTTGCCTGGGCTTGTGTAAAACTAAAGAGGCTATGCAGAAAATGGAGTTCGATAAGCTAACACCCGGACTAGTACAAACTACAGGGGCTTCTCTTCAAAAAAAACTTGCTGTAAATTGTTGCCTGGGCTAGTGAAAAACTAAAGGGGCTTGGCAGAAAAATAAAAGGAGTGCTGATTGTTGCCCGGTCTTGAAAAAACTAAGGGGTCTATGAAAGTCAAACGAGTTCGGTCATCTGAGTCCGGACTAAAACGTCTAAAGGGACGACGAATTAAGCATCAAGATGGCTAAATGCATCATCAGAAATGAATTAACCTGACCTGAGGGCCAGAAGCAGTAATTTTACTTAAACCAGACTCAAAAAAAACTTATGTCAAGATTTGAAATAGGACGAAAACTAAAGGTCACATGAAATTTGACCAATTCAGGAGATCAAAGTCGAAAAGTCGGTGATCAAATTGGTTTCCCAGCATTCCAAAGAGTTCGAAGTAGACAGCCGAGCTGGCCTTTAGTCCCATTAACACTTTCGCATTCAATGGCCGCTCTCACGATCGGAAGCTGTCAGCGGAAGTCCATTAGCAATTGATTTAATCGCCGCAGGAATGCATGGGAATCGGAAAGGAAATTCATTGTTCATTCCAACCGAGATTCATTTTAATTTTGCTTTTCTCATTCATGCGGGACGGAATCATTAACTGAGATTGTAAAAAAGCAAATGTTTCCTAAATTTAGATCACACTCAAAAAAATTATTATTCTGCCCAAAATCCCAACGATTGCATGCCTTTGACCAGTTACCTCACCGGGTCTGGAGTCTCCCTGGCCTGCGGGCCTGAAGCAGTTAATGTAAATGAAAGAGATGGTAAATTGTCTGGAGTTCCACTGGCCCGAGGGCCTGAAGCAGCTATTGTAAATAAAAGAGATGGTGAAGTGACCATCGGGGCAAGTGCTAGGAAATTCTGGCAAGGAAAAATGTCAGTAAAGGTGCCAGAGAGGGAAACGGTTCACCCAAAGAAGAATGAGCGCACCATCTATGGAATTAACATGCTCTCCAGTGGATTGTCGACGATTTCAAGCCTAGAAATGTTTGGGGAAGAATCGGCAGTTGAATTTGATGATTGGGCGGAACGGTTTAAAGACCATCTCACGGTCTCTGGCAAAAATTTCACGGATCAAGAGAAAGTGACCCGGTTCAAATTGTGCTTGAAGGATGCCCCTCGGGCACTGTTTAAGGAACTGTCTCCTGCGCAAACCACAACTCTGGACTTGGCCATGACTACTTTGAGAGCCAAGCTGGACTCCCCCCAGCGCAGAGAAATCGCCAAAAAGACGTTGACGCTGTGCAGACAGCGCGAGGACGAATCAGTGGCACAATTCTTGAGGCGATTGACGCCGCTGATCGAGGCGACGAATCACTCCCTCACCGAAGCACAGCGAAAGGAAAAGGTTTGTGAAGAATTTCTGGACCGCCTCAAGCCAAGCATGAGCTTTCTGATCCGGTTGATTGGATTAACTCAAGCCAAGAGCTTGGAGGTTGTTAAGGCCCAGGCAGAGGAGTTGGAAGCGTTGCTGCTGATCAACAACAGGGGAGATGAGGTCAGCCGATTGTCACAAGCAGCAGTCAATGTGATCAACAGTCGACCCTCCCAACCTCAGTGGAGCGCTGGTCTACACCCTGGAAATGCCGGAAATGAGCAGGGTTCCTCTGGGAGCAATATGCGAAGTGCCGGACCATTCTCCGCGTCAAGCGTGCAAAGGCAGCCGCCGTCATTCAGAGGAGCTCGTGGCGGCTCTCGAAACTGGGCACAGGGACGGCAGGAGCAGGTCAGCCAAAGCAATTGGTCGGGCGATCGCCAATGCCAGTATTGCGGACGAATTGGCCACCTCGTCTATGCGTGCCAGGAGCGGCAGGCTGATTTCGAGGGCAATCAAGGCAGGGATTGTGGACAGGCAGAATGGGTTGATCAGCAACCGTGCCAACCGCAGATGGGATGGCAAAATCAATCAAATTCGGCTGAAAGTCCCCTTTCCTCGACGGCATCCGAAGGCTTCATGGAAGATTTGGTAAGGGCCCTGGTCGAAATGAATGTCCGGAGCAACAGCGGTCGCTCTGCTCCGGAAGAAAGCAGCGATCAGAGACGCTGAACTCAATCCTGGCTTGCGGGCCAAAAACAGAAAAACTCGGTCTAAGACCTCAAATTGGAAAGGAACCGGCCATGAACAGAATGGCGCCAGTTTCATTATTCAGCAACGACATGAATTGAACTCGCCGCGTTCAAAAAAAAAATCACAACTGGCCCGAGGGCCAGAAGCTGGAAAAAAAAATTTTCTCGTGGAAAAACCCAAAACAAACCCCAATGCAGTCAACCCCGATCAACTAGACAGAATTAATAGTTATTCATTCATTTTCATTCCCTGTGTCACCCCCCCCCCCAGGGATGGTCGGAATTCCGATTTCCGAAAAGTTTAAGACCCCGGAATTCCGATTTCCGTATTTAGGCAAAAAAAAAGTTGAAACTTTAAAAGGGTCCACTATTTTTGAAAGTGGAGGTGTAAGTCAAAGTGTAAGCCCCCCCGAACCATCTTTAAATTGAATTTGGGGCTATTCATCTCTCTTTCTCTACGGTTTAACCACACTATTTCGCCAAGTTTCGCAGCGAAAGTCATTTTTCGCCAAAATTCAACAATGGCGTAAATTCAAACCGCACGTTTTGAAGAAGAAACAGTCGGGTTGGTAAATCTCAAAAAAAAAAGAAGCAAATAAGGAAAGGGAATGGTACAAACGGGAAATGAAAAATAAAAAGGAGGGAGTGGAAGTGAGAGAAAGGAAACTCAGCGACGCGCAGAGCGTTTCGGCCCGGAAGTGGCCGCGGAATGGCAAAAGCGCTGGTGAAGTCAGAGGACGTTCACCGCGTGTATGGAACGGGTGGTCCGGGCAAGCAGCACCGTAAGTTTTGACGGGAGATGAACAGAAACTAACCCTACACCCCTCAAGGTGAACGTGGCGCGCCGGACAGTAACGGGTGCCGACGACGATGAATGACACAAAGAAGAAAGAAGTGTGACCGAACGAACGATGCAAATTCAACTCTCTCCAAAAACTCGGGGGATTCAGCAGTTCAATTTCCCCACCCCAAAATTCCAAAATGCCACTGGGATGCCTGGACCAATTCCTCTAACCCTCTCTTCACACGCTCTCTTTTCAACAAACTCTCCCCCTCTGGACCGGAATGACCCCGGGGTGATCCTCCCCGACGGCCCCATGCCATCCATCTGCAATGGTGGACGAGCTGTTCACGCAAAATGCGCAGCCTGGCGGTGGACGATCGAGTAGGAGGACCGAAGGGCGAAGCCGAGAGTCGGAGTGCCGGGATCATCTGTCTCTATTTCCCCGCGCGGGAAATGCATCCTCTGCTCTTGAGGATCGAGGACGATCCTATGGGAAAGGGGGAGCTGTAAGGGTTTCCGGTCGGCATTTCCCATTCTATTCACCCCTCAAAGAACTGCTGGACTTTCACCCCTTCTATTGATCACATTTATGCATTTCAACAATGTCCCCGCCCACATTGCTTCATCCTGTTCCCCTCCCTTCCCCAAGCGATCAGTCTTCATCCCTCTGTCCCGTTTTCCATCGGTCGTTATGCAGGACGGAATAAACTCTATCTTGAGTGTTGGATCGGCGAGTTGGGGAGTCCATCACCAATGCCCAGGGCCCGGGCATCTCCCCATCTTTCCCCTTCCCCCAATTCCATCCGGGGAGTCAACGGTGCTTAATCTGGGGGGCACAGTGCGCCTCCCTCACTTAATTTTAATTCCCCGTTTTATTAAGGTAACGATTTAGTACCAAAATAAGCGGTACAAATTAAAACAAAAAAGGAAAGATGAGAAGCACTTGGCTGAGCAGCTGCAACTCTCAGCAATTTCAGGTCGAATGATTTATTTAACGAAAATTTTTTCTCCAATTTTTTGATTCCGTTTTTAGTCCACAATTACTCAAATACACACTGTCGAACAAACTTAATGTTTGTCAAAATTCTTTTTCTCTAAATCCTTTAAGCAAATTTTAAACTCTGAAAAATTGTTCAACATATTTCTATTTAAAAAATCTGAAATTTCCAAATTTGTCTGTATTTAAAATAATTAAGTTACCTAATTCATAAATTTTGTTTCCAGCGACATGTTCAACAGGTACAAAAAGGAAAGCGTCGGTGGGTACAACAAAGTGCCGGAATTGGACGGACAAAAAGAGTGACGTCTTTGGATTTTAATTTAATCATTTTTTATTTATTTTTATTCCACATTATTTGCTAAAATAACTTAAAAGATATCAAAATCATTTTTTCGTACATTCTAATCGAAATTCATTCAAAAAGTTAAAGCTCCTGAAAACCCACAAAAAGCTGCTAAAGCATTTTCCTGAAACATATTTCAATCAACTCCGCTCGTCAGGAGCAATCTTTTTTTCAAAAAAAGTGCCGAATTCTGACAAAAATTTAACAAATATTTTTCAATTAATTTGGATAAAATATTCACAACAATTAAATGACAATTTTAAGAGGAGAATGTTTTCTCCTCCCCTTTCCTTTCATTTTTGCGTGAACGCGCGCGCGCGCTCCGCCCGCGCCCGTTCAGTGTATGACACCCAGCTTTTGTTGTCTGTTCAACACTCTTTTCATCATTCTATACGACTCTCTTTGTCGCTATCCCACACTATATTCACTCTCTTCTCTTTTCCTCCTAAATTATTGCACTATTTCGGCTATTTCAGCGATTTCTCTGCGCTCAGGCGTCCAATTTTGGTTCTGTAAAATGCTCCCCATACGTTTTTGTTTGGTTTCGGATGCATTTGTATGCTCCGTTTTGCTGTCATAGCATCGCTTCTCGGCCTTTTGGCTAAGATCAAAGTGTAGTATCTGTTCTTTACGGCTTAATCTCCGTAACGACCCCTACCGGGGTCAAAAGAGATTAACCAATTTTTGGAAACTGGTCGCAGCCGGGGGCTTGCTCCCGCTCGGCCGCGCGTCGTTCCGGTATTGCACTTACCTCCGGGCACGGCGCATCTCCCCCACGGGGGAGATTTATGATTAGATTGCCTTCAGCAATGCTAAGTAAAGAAAGAACTTTTGAGGTACGGATCGAGATTTCGATCAAGAATCTCGAAAACAATTGTCTCGTCCTTTCTCTAAGGCTGAATGATATGCTCTTAATTACAACTTTTTTGTATGTTCTTTTATTTTTAATTCATTGGTTGTTTGAGTTTCACATATTTAATGTTGAAAATAAACTCATTAGGCTTTTTGTTTACTTGAATTCTTTAATATTTGAATTCTAGTCATTCTATGTATTCAAGAATAAGAGTTAAATTTTTATCTGTTTTAAAGGACTTTGAATCAAAAAAAGGAATAAAAATGAAAAATTCACCCCTATAAAGGCGTATTCGAAACCAAAAATTCAGCCCCAAAAATGGGTAATTAGAGAGCGGATTTTCAAGTTTTAACATGCTTTTTTTGCGAATAGGGAATCACGAGAGAAGCCCAGAAATAGCATTCATTTTGAAAAATTTTACAATTAGAGCGATTTTTTAGTCAATATAAATCAATATTTCACCATTTTTTCATAATAAATCAATTTTTTTGGCCTTTTTCTTGAGAAAAATGCAATTTTAGGCATTTTTCCGAAAATTTTTGTAGAAATTCAATATTTCAGGCACTTTTTCCCAAAATTTCTTCAAAAAATGCAATAAAAATGAAATTTTCAAAAAAAAGATTTAGCAAAATGAGGTTTTTTGGTCCCAAATGATGCTTTTTTGCTAGCCAAATGAGGCTATTGGAAATTTTAAATTGCAAAATTTAAAAACTTCTAGCAAAATTAAATTGATAATTTTAATTCCCCGTTTTATTAAGGTAACGATTTGGTACCAAAAAAGCGGTACAAATTAAAACAAAAAAGGAAAGATGAGAAGCACTTGGCTGAGCAGCTGCAACTCTCAGCAATTTCAGGTCGAATGATTTATTTAACGAAAATTTTTTCTCCAATTTTTTGATTCCGTTTTTAGTCCACAATTACTCAAATACACACTGTCGAACAAACTTAATGTTTGTCAAAATTCTTTTTCTCTAAATCCTTTAAGCAAATTTTAAACTCTGAAAAATTGTTCAACATATTTCTATTTAAAAAATCTGAAATTTCCAAATTTGTCTGTATTTAAAATAATTAAGTTACCTAATTCATAAATTTTGTTTCCAGCGACATGTTCAACAGGTACAAAAAGGAAAGCGTCGGTGGGTACAACAAAGTGCCGGAATTGGACGGACAAAAAGAGTGACGTCTTTGGATTTTAATTTAATCATTTTTTATTTATTTTTATTCCACATTATTTGCTAAAATAACTTAAAAGATATCAAAATCATTTTTTCGTACATTCTAATCGAAATTCATTCAAAAAGTTAAAGCTCCTGAAAACCCACAAAAAGCTGCTAAAGCATTTTCCTGAAACATATTTCAATCAACTCCGCTCGTCAGGAGCAATCTTTTTTTCAAAAAAAGTGCCGAATTCTGACAAAAATTTAACAAATATTTTTCAATTAATTTGGATAAAATATTCACAAACAATTAAATGACAATTTTAAGAGGAGAATGTTTTCTCCTCCCCTTTCCTTTCATTTTTGCGTGAACGCGCGCGCGCGCTCCGCCCGCGCCCGTTCAG
The DNA here is from genome assembly GCA_020449905.1 of Globodera pallida. Lineage (NCBI taxonomy): Eukaryota > Metazoa > Nematoda > Chromadorea > Rhabditida > Heteroderidae > Globodera > Globodera pallida. Next base: position 1,912,196 of record JAIXHY010000022.1, on the reverse strand, counting down.
TGTATGACACCCAGCTTTTGTTGTCTGTTCAACACTCTTTTCATCATTCTATACGACTCTCTTTGTCGCTATCCCACTACGAAGCCCTGGCGGAGCACTACCGCTCACAGGGTTTCGAGGTCCTCCTGGAGGCCTTCATCGTCGGTCCACTCGGCGGCTGGGACCCGCACAACGAATTTGTACTGAACCAACTGAAAATTGGCCAGCACTACCGACGACTGATGAGAAAGCTGATGGTGTCCGACGCCATCCGCTGGAGCCGTGACATCTACATCGAACACATCACCGGCGTTCCCTCAATTCAACGACGACGGAAATGTCAACCGCAAGTCAACAGCGTAGAAACAACTGACACGGGCGCGAGAACGATGCCAAATTCAAATTCCCCAGCCCGGATGCTCCCATGGACCCCCCGACCTAACTTGGTGCTGATGTGTGCTGCGGGACCACCCGAGCACTTGTCGATGGCCTCCCAAATCATTCCATCCCATCTTTGTCAATGATGTGACCCTTGTTTGTTCACCTCATTTTCGTTGATTTTTGTGATCTTCACCAATTTATTGTTTTTCCAAGCATTTTCTAAATAAACTTAAATCTGTTCTTTACGGCTTAATCTCCGTAACGACCCCTACCGGGGTCAAAAGAGATTAACCAATTTTTGGAAACTGGTCGCAGCCGGGGGCTTGCTCCCGCTCGGCCGCGCGTCGTCCCGGTATTGCACTTACCTCCGGGCACGGCGCATCTCCCCCACGGGGGAGATTTATGATTAGATTGCCTTCAGCAATGCTAAGTAAAGAAAGAACTTTTGAGGTACGGATCGAGATTTTGATCAAGAATCTCGAAAACAATTGTCTCGTCCTTTCTCTAAGGCTGAATGATATGCTCTTAATTACAACTTTGCACATTCTCTCACAAAGATCAAAGGTTTTAAGCATTAGCAATTTTGAAATTGGGATGAATTTGAATCCAACATTGGGAATCAGAGCATTAAATCGCAAAATAAATTTAAATGAGAAATTTTTTTGAATCAAAACGTTAACCCCGAGGAGCAAGAACAGAGCCTGAACCGTCTATGATTTTAAGAGGGCAAATTTTCAAAAAATAAACGGACGGGCGGGAAAGTCCAGAGTTGTACAAAAGCGGCATTTTTTGGAAAAAATCAAAAAAAATTGGTGCCAAAGAGTATAATAATATACTAATGTATTCGAGACCTGAAAATTTACCGCGACTCGAGACCGAGATTTGATCCCAAGAATCGCGTTCGAGACGAGACCCCAAAAAAACCAAGAATGCCAACAAAAATTTTGCAAAACAAGGGCAGTGAAGGTCAAAAATAAGATTTTGCTAGTAAACAAAATGTTTAAAAATGTAATAAACAACAATTTTTCTCATTTTTATTAATCTTTCAATATCTTTAATTTGGCAAAGTGCTTGAAATATAAATTTTATTTTTAAACTAAATCAAAATTCTATTTTTAATAAAATTTTTGAAAAAAGCCAATAAAGATAAGACAACATTTTCAATTGCTTGGATGCCATCGGAACACGGACGGCACTGCCAGTCGGTGTGCCAGTTTTTCCGCCAAATTTGAATGGTTGCGGTTGATTTTTATTTTTTTAAATGTATTGGTCAAAATTGATTTTAAAATTATAATTTGTATAATAAAAGTTGAATATAAATTAAAATATTATGAAAAATTCTTCCAACCCAAAAAATAGGGCAGAACAAAACAATTTATTTAATATTTTGCGTTTTTTAGTCATTATAAATCCGGTCCCTAGTAATAAATAAAGGCGAGAAAGTCGTCTGTCTGTCACCGCACAAAATGAATTACCCTAACTCTTTTTTATTTCGATTCTGTCCTCCCCAAAACAACAACGTTTTAATGCCAAATGCGACAAATAAATGTGTTCATTCACTTTTCAATTTACCCGTTCAGACAAGAAATTTTATAAACGTTCTTCTCAATCGACCAATAAAAATTTTTGCTTTTTTACATTAAAAGCACCTAGTATCTTTCCAAAAAATACTACATATGGAAAAATTTTTAAAAATATCTCCTCCACGCCAGGGAATGTAACCGGATGCCAAAAAAAAGTCCAGCATCCGGCACCCGAAATTCCCGGTTTCAAAAAAATGTCCGGAAACCGGCATGCCGGGCCCAAAAATGTCCGGGAATCCGGTGGTTACATCCCTGGTCCTCGCAATCAAAAATTTGTCCAAAATTACTCAAACAAAACATGTGCCATTTACTCAAAACAGAAATATGAAGCTGCACGAATGCCATCGACAGATCATTTTATTCATTTTTGTTAACGTCGGTGCCCGAGCTTCCGCGTCCGTCGGTGATTCCATCGGAGCCGGACCTGGAAAGTGAGTGTATCAGTCTCTCTCCATATGGCCAGAGACGAATCGGCCAGGCATGGTCACGGATATCCGTGGATATACCCGGATATGGATGGATACGGATACAGAATTTTGAAAATGTGACGGATACGGGTGGATACGGATATGAAAAAGCCATTTATCCGGATATATCCGCTGTATATCCGCGGATATCCGGATAACGGATATGAATTTCGAAAAATTAGACGGATACAAAAGGCACGGATATATCCGGGCACGGTATCCGTGACCATGCCTGGAATCGGCAAGACGTAGTTGTTAAGTGACCCCCAACAGAGCCGGCTTATTGCCCATTAACCTTACGAATAAAGGGCATTATTATTATTATTATTCTTGTTTGGCCATGCACATTGGATTTAGCTAAAGGGGTTTCATCTATTTCTTATATTTAAAAAGTATGCCCAAAAACATTTCAAAACAAAAACATTTCTCAGCTTTGGAAGCGGCGGCACGGGGCTTGGCTCAGCGAGCCGTGTGGAGTCCTTAAAAATGTCGTTTGTAAGCAGTTTGGCTGGTCAGTCGGTTGGATGTGTTATTTTGTTCAAATTTATTTTTATTTCAAAAGAATATAGTTGAATTATAAAATTTAAAAGCAAAAAATAAATAAAGATTTACACTAAGGTTGAGCCCCGAGCCCCAAAATGAGGTCGTCCCCGACCCCCGACTCCCGACATGGTCAACCCCGGCCTCCCCGACCCCGACAATTGGGTCCTCCCCGACCCCGACCCCTGACATCGTCAACCCCGGCCTCCCCAACCCCCGACTTTCCCGCCCCCGAGGGGTCGGGGCTCAACCCTAATTTACATAATAATATTTGGAGTTGAGATTATTTTAAATAGGTAATCATTGAAAAATAATATAAATTTAACAAAATTATTTTGCAAATTCAATTTGATTCAATGAGTTTTAAACAATTTATCAGCGAACACCAACTACTACCATAATCGGCCCTTCGATTACTACGGTAACCATTACTATTTGAGCGGAGGTGGCGCAAGCAAATTGAATGCCGGCAAAATTCATGTTTGGCATTATGAAATGCGTAAATTTAATAAAACGAACAAAATGTTTCAGTGTAAAATGCCGCTGGACACGCTTTTCAATCAAAATGCTTCGTTATCAAATTCAAGCGAATTGGCAAATAAAACATTGTCTGCTGTGACAAATGGAACCCGCTCTATGACAAATGGAACCTCGCCAGCCATTTGGACAAATGGAACTCGTCCAAAACATGTAAACCAGGAATGTCTTCCGTGTCAAAGAAAAATGCGGAACACGGCATACGGAATGCTAAAATAATAAGGAACACGGAATTAGGGAATGCCAAAAAAATAGAATTACGGAATTGCAAAAAAATACGGGACGCCAAAAATATGGGGTGTTTATCCTTTTTGAGTTCACAAATTAAAAAATTAAAAAAAAAGAAAACAAAGCGCGCGCAAAAAGCAAAAATTATTCATTTTCAGATTCTGGTACGCGTGCATATGCCAAAATGCGCGCGCGCACTTTGTTATCTTTTTTAAAAATTTGAATTTTGTGACCCCAAAAAGGGGCCAAGTTCCAAATACGGCACACGGAATGACCACAAAAAGTATGGAATTTTACGGATGGAATTCCATTCAAATGATCAATGATCACAGATCGTTTGGACGTGCAAAGAGTACGTTGAGCAGTGTTGCGGCATTGAATGTTGCCCTTTTTATGCTTCCGCTGCTGCTGCGGAGAAGGTGGCGGCGGCTAATGACGTCACTTCGATCGTCGTAATTGTGCTTCTTATAGTGCTTGGGTGTGCGGTTTCAGTCATCGAATATGCTTTGCACAGTTATGCCCGCACTTATTCAAACAATTTTTATTGATTTAAAGTCCTGGGTGCATTGAGCCAAATTAAAGGCATTTTAAATAAAATTCTTTCTATTTCATCAAAATTCTTATTAATTTTTAATAAAATTTTGGATGAGACGAAAAAGATAAGGCTGACATCAGCAGAAAATAGTTGATTAATCTTTAATCTTTAATTTGGCAGTGCCAAAAATATAAAATTTTATTTTAATATAAATCAAAATCAAAATCTATTTTTAATAAAATTTTGGAAAAGCCAAAGTTGAGGAGACAAAATTATTTTCAATCGCTTGGATGCCATCGGAACACGGCACCGCCAGTCGTTTTGCCAGTTTTTCCGCCAAATTTGAATGGTTGCGGAGCGTCTGGCAGCTCGCCAACAAATTGAAATGTGCCCTTAGGGCATTTTTTGTCGCATGGCATTTGGACAAAATGGGCAATTAATTCTTCGCTAAAAATAAAAAATGTGTGTTTATGCCTTTATGAAGATGCGCGTTAAAATTTTTAATATTCCCGATTAAAAAAATTGCTTTTTTATATATAAATAATAATGATTTAAGTAAAATTTGATTAGGTATTTAATTTTAAATAATTAATTAAATTTAATAATTTAGTAAGCAATAAAAAATTATTATTTTTTATGCTTTAAAGTTAAAAAATACTCACATCGTAAAATTGCAGGAAATGATAAGGAAGAAATTCGTTTGTGTTGATTCTGAAAATAATATTAAAAATAATAAAATTATTTTTTAATTTTTAGCCCACCGTTTGGAGCACAAAACATTTGGCCAATATTTTGACAATAATTTTCCAAGGCCTTCTGCCGATTTTCGCCAAGTGAAATTGCGTCAAAAGTGCCCTGAAAATTTTGAATTATTATTGTGCGCAAACAAAACAAAAACTTTATCGATGAGAAGTTCAAATTTGTTGTGAAACTCGGTGTCCAACCGATCGGAAGTCAAATCTGCTACCTGAAAAGTATTTAGATATTTACAATTTAAAACAACTTCTAATAGGAATTTCAATCATCTTGATCATGAGAAAGGAACATTAACTTTATCAGGAATTTTCGATCATTATCTTGATCGGAAAATTAGAGAATGCTCGGACATTAACCTGATCATGAACTTGGACCATTATCTGTCGGGAAATTCAAGGAATGCTCAAACATTAACTTGATCAGGAATTTTCGATCAGTGTCTTGATCGGGAAATTCGAGAATGCTAGGGCATTATCTTGATCATTCGATCATTAACTTGATCAGGAAAACCGGAAACCGGACCCTTATGATTCGCGGATCCTAGTCATGATTTCGAGTTTAGGATAATTGGGCGAACGGAAATTCAGAAAATTAGGCGCCGTAAAATTAATCTGACATTACGATTTAACTTTCAGCCCAATTATGTCCCGATCCCGGTTTTTGAAATATCAAAATCCCGATCCCGGCTTTACGGTCCCGGTTTTTCCCAAAAATCCAGGTCGCGGCCAACTCTACCAAAAATTGAATTGGAATGGCATTTTGTTCTTGGCATGATGAAGCTTGGTGGGCCAATTCAATCGCCTTCGGGGAGTAGTCAAGTCCGACAAGATGAGAAAAGCCACGAGAGCGCTAAACAAACCAAAAATTTAAATTAATTTTAACGCGAATTTTTTCGTGCCAATTTGCGCAACAGCGCTCCGTTGCCGGTGCCAAGGTCACAAATTTTGGTAAAAACGGACAAATGGTTTTGCTCGACAAATTTCAAAATGCGCAACTCCGCCGTAAGGCCAAACCAAATCTTAATAAAAATAATAATAAAAACATTATATTAATTAATTTAAATACTTCGCCTTCGTCGCCGTTGTCAGCAAAATTTGCCAGTTCAACGCTGTACAAATTGTCCCAACTAAATTATTTTGGTATGAAAAATTTGGTTTAGGCACATTGTCATAGTCAAGAAGCGCGACGAATCGTCAACATGAAAAAACGGCTTCAATTTTCTTACTAATCTTTTGTGCCAAGTTTGGAGTGTTCAAAGTCCGGCGGAGAACAACCAGCTTCTGCTGCCATTGTTACCAAAAAAAAATTTACAAAAAAATGGACAAATGGTAAAAACAACACCAGCAAAATTTTAATCGAGCATTCTGTCAAAAAAGTGATTTAAACCACAAATATTTCATGCATAAAATAAATATCGTTGTCAAATAATATAATAGGAAAAGATTATATAATTAGGCAAAATACGAAAAAAGATGACTCACAATTTGTGAGTCACAAATCAGACTTAAAAATATGCATTTCTGAAAGAAAAATATATATTAAAAATAAAAGTCTAACTAGCTAAATGGAAATGAGAAACAAAAATTAAATCAATTATGTGTCTATTCATTTTTTGCGCATTAATCCCAATTTTTTGGCGATTCGTTGTTGCGCGTTCATCGGCGGACGTTTCGGCACTTTGGGAGGGCGTGCAGCAGCAGCAGCAGCAGCGGTCGCTGGCGCCTTAAATGTCGTCTAATTTTTTTTATTGAAATTTCTTTTTGCAGCTTCTTCTTACTTCTTTTTCATCCTTTTTCACCAAATGCTTCTTCTTGTTGCTCAACTTTTTTTTACTAGGCGGAATCGGCGAAAAAAGTGCTCCACGACAATCCAGTTCGGCTAAACAAATTTGGCAAGTTAAATTAAGATTTTAAATTAATTAATGCGCGCGCGCGTACCCGCGCGCTCGGCACTTTCAATCAGACGCCGCTCTTCCGAAGTGAATTGTGCCAAAAATGCCTTCGTCTCAGTGCCGGCGGCGACCGCCGCCCCTTTCATCTTTTTCGCTGGCTCCTCATAATCATTGTCCAAGTCGAGCCCACTGTTGTTGCTGCTGCTGCCTCCCGCCACGGCAAAGGAAGAAGAAGCATCGACGACAGCATTCACCGCCGTAGCTAATGAAAATTGGAATAAAATAAGGACAAATGACCAACTGACTGACAGAGAACATTGTGAAATAAGCGACAGGAGACAAAAAGTGTCGACAAGTACAAGCAGCACATATTGAGCAACTTTGTCGATGTTTATCCACCAGGGATGTAACCGGATGCCATAAAAAGTCCAAAATCCGGACCCAAAAATGTCCGGAAAATTTCGAAATCACAAAATTCGATTTTTTGATCATTTTTCGCCCTTGCGTGATGCAGTTTTTGGTTTTTGTAAATCCGTATTTTTGTTGCCAAAAAAGTCCGGGCCAAAAATTTTCAGAAATCCGGTTCCGTTGTTTCACCGTTTGTATTTGTCGTCGGACTAACGCTAATTTGTCGACCGACTCTTTGCCCAACTCTTTTTTTGGGTTGCATGAGACTTTGGTAGTTTGTCATTGCAAATTTGTCGACACTTTGTACCCCAAGGAATATTGATTGATTGCACAACAATTTTATTCACCCACAAAATGATTGTGCGTCCAGTGCCGTGACACTCTCCGAAATGCGCACCTGTCGGCCTCAGACGGCGTCCGTGCGTCGATTTGCCACTGAACATTGCGCCAACATCCAGCGTGGGCGTCTCCTCCTCTTCAGTGACAGCAAAATGCTTAAATAGGTAATTTAAGCATGCGGGGTTCCCAAGCAATATAAAATTACACAAAAATAAAATATTTATTATTTTTAAATTTAAAAAAAAAATTCGTTTGTTTTGCACTTTTTTCGTCTCCCAACTCCGTTTGACAGTGAATTGTTGTTGCACTGAAGAGGCGGAACAACTCTGTTCACCACCATCTTTTACAGTTGAGGAAAGCACGCTCCTCCAACAAGGCACTGAAAAGAATTGAATTAAATTACATATTTATTTTAAATCCATTTTTGTTTTTTTACATTTTATTTTTAGTTTTACGGGCCCCGTCGACTCAATTTCCAACACAGGCCGTCTGCTGCTGTTGGTCCTGCAATTGTCCGCCGCCGTCGTCGCTTTTTGCGCTGTTTCGTCTTAATTTGTCATACATATTTTTTTAAAAGAAAGTTTGAGTAGCAACTAAAGTCCGGACCCAAAACCCAAAATTTGTTTGCTTTTTTTGTACAAAAAAATGGACCCGAATTTTATGAAATATTGTTTGGTCCAAATTGAAGAACAACCCAAAACCAAAAAATGACCAAAACTTTCGGTCAAATATTGTTTGGGTCCAAGCTTCCGGCCTCTAGTATCAACCCAAGAGCCCGGGTTTTTAAAAAATCGCTGATCAGGATTTGGAAATGACTAGGATAAAACTCCTGATTTTCAAGCTATGCTGATGCCCTGGTGGAAAATACCAGCAGGATTCCGGATCAGCCGTCCTGAAAAATCCTGTCCAGGCTCTAATCAACCCTGAAGGCAACAAGCAGAATCTCAAGCAGTCCACTGCGCGCTTCGATCACGCCCAGAGGGGAGGAGAAACCCGGGGCTGTCCTCACCAACAAAAAAAACGCCCAGAGGGGGGGGGGGGGGGGGGGGGAGGAAATTGGACCCAAACGAACCCTTAGGGGGACGACTCGAGGGTATTGATTTACCTGCGCAAGTTCCTCCTCCTCCTCCCCATCGTCATCCTCCTCCGTTGTCGTTCGTCTCCCATCCCATCCATCTTCATCATAAGCTGCTCCTCCTCCTCCTTTTTGTTCTTCTTCCTCTTCTTCTTCATCCTCCAAATATTCATCCTCCTCATCCTCGACAGCAAAGCTCCGATCGAATAAATCTTGGGCGTCCAATTTGTAGCCTAAACTCGAAACACATTTGAAATTTAAAAAACTCTAATTGATGGTATGTATAGTATCAGGGATTAACCGGATTCCGGTTTCTGGACATTTGGGGCTGGAATTTTGGTTTTCAGACTTTTTGGCAAAAAAAAAACACAAAAATTGGCAGATTTAATCACATTATCATCACCTTCCCCGGCCTCCGTAGAAAGCAGCAGCATCGGCGTTGTCGTCGGGCAAGGCGAGCCGGAAGCGGACGTCGACGCGCTGGTGTCGTTGCTCATGGCGGTCGCGGTCAAAAGTGCACGTTCGCTGGAGGGCAAAATTGAGTAAAATTAAACGCAATATTTATTGAATAAAATATTTTAATAAAAAATATATACTATATTCAAGTTTAATCATATAAAAATGCAATTCAAAATTTGCACCAAATTCGTTGCCGCAGGCAACGCTGACGGCCCAGCTCGCGCTCCAAAAGGCGCAAATTGCCCCCGAGCATGGCAAATTTGTCGCCAGCCAGCAGCAGCCACTCTTTGCATTTGTCCCGCAACGCTTTGGCCGCGTCCAATTGGAGCTGCGCGGCCACAACGCCCTCGGCCGTATGATCTGTGAAGCAACAACAAAAAATAATCAAAAAAAAAATTTGTACAAAAAATTGTAATTAAAAAGAGGGGGACCCTAAAAATGTTAAAATCTCATCAGATTTTGTCGGCACCGCGACCCCCCAAGCACAAAGTGACCCAAAAATTACTAAAACCGCCAATTTTTGTCCGGATTTAATTCCTGACCCTTTTTTTTTGTTGTTGCAAAAATTCAGAATTCCGAACCCAAAAATGTCCGGAATCCGCCAATTTTTGTAAAAATTCACATCAAGAATGAAATGCCCAAATAACCAGGGGGATGAGGGGTCCGGTGTGCCCTCCGGCGGATATCCCCCCTCGGGGGAGAACTTCATTCGGGAATAAAATGCGTTCATTGGTTCAAAAGCGCCCCAAGGAGCGTTTTGTGAAAAAAATATTCAGATTGTTTAAATTCGTTTGTAAGCGTTTGGATAAAAAAAAGAATTAACAATTTTTTTAAAAACAAAATATTAAAATTCGTCAAAATAATTTTTATTCCCCACCACACACCCTTTAGCGTTTCGGCAATGTTTTTGGCGGCATAAAAGTTGCACAATTCAAAGAATGGGAATTTGAAGCGCTCATCGATTTCAGCTGCCAATTCCATTTCGTATATTCTGAAATTCAAAAAAAAAAAAAATTTTAAAAATGGATTTTAAGGAGGAAATTAATCAAATCCCGGTCAAAAAACCCGGGACTAATGGTCAAAAACAAAGATTTGTCAATTAAAAAAAGGGAAAAAATTCAGTCCCAATATTGGAGACTTCAGTACCAGGCCCGGCCTACTCAATTTTTTACTTTATTTGCATGGGAACATTCAATGAGTGAAGAAAATTGCCGCCAAACACCAGCGAATCTTCGGGCGTGAGCACTGCATGGATCCATCCTGAAAAGTGCAATAATAAATTATTTATTAACAAAAAAAAAAAAAATAAAATTAATTAAAATAAAAAATGATCGCGCACCACTCGGCAGCAACAGCGTCTCGCGCTCCCGCACATGCACACGATAAAGTTGTTCGCCGGGCGCCAAACAATCGCCAAAAAATGTTTCGGACCGCTTTTGTACGTCCATGCATTGCCAACGCAAGAATTCGGCCAAATTTGGTGCGGTCGGACGGGCCACAAAAAACACTTTTTCACCCTTCAAAATGAATCAATATTGATTGCATTCAAAAATGTTCACTACCATCACTAGAGCATGGACCGATCAAGAGTCTCGATCGACAGTAAATCTCGATCACAAAATTTTAACGATATCTTTGTTTCAAGATTCTCGACCGAAATCTCAGTAAATCTCAATAGATTATCGACCGAAATCTCAGTAATCTCAATCGTCTCGATTAAAATCTCAGTAAATCTCAATCGAAATTCTCGATCGGTACTCAAGTCTGGGCTCTAACCACCATCAAACCCACCCTGAACACGTGATACCACACGGAGGAGCCGCCAAAATCGATGTGAAAATCGGTGTACGAGCCGCGCATGCCCATCAGACAAAAATTTTCGACAAACGGACGTGAACTCTGATGGTCGGCGGCCGCCATCCGTTGTTGTTGCTGTTGTTTCGTGCCGCCGAACGGCAAGGAGGACGACGACTGTGCCGGTTTGCTACTGGCAACTTAAACAATGATGTACAGTAAAAATGCAATAAATTTTAAAAGATTGGGTTGGTCAATGCTTAAATTAGAGATGACTGTGACTGTCTAGCTACTGGGGATGTTCAAAAGTCTTGGTACTCGAGTCGAAAAATTTTTCGGTTTTGGGTCTGATTTTTGGTAAATTTAAGTCTTGAACATCCCTACTACTAGCTCCCCCAAGCATTGGTCTACAGAGGTTCAAGCAGTGTGACGGCGACACACCCTGGGGTTGCTGCTTTCCACCTTCGTTACCCCTGACTCACCCCCCCCCCCGAAGCGGGCTTAAATTCGGCAGGCGACGAGTGCCAGGAAGCAATTTTATTTATGCGCTGGCGGAGGCAAACACACAATGCGCCCCGAAGCCGTTCATCAATGATGAACTCACTCACATTCGGATGGATCGTTATCATGCATTGGTTGAGCTGCTGTTACTGCTCCCCCCGCTTGTCCATGCCTGTTTGCGTCACCATTTTCGGCACTCAAACACTGACGCTGCTGTTGTTGCTGCTGGTGTTGTTGTTCAACGTGTTCAACCAAACAATTGTTGTCGTCGTCCTCGTCGTCGGGGTTGTTGCAGTTGTCGTCTGGCCAAAACTTTTGCACCCAACTCAGCGCTCGGACAAACGACGGTGGGCGCACAACTTTGCCAAGCCTGAAATTCAAAAATCAAAATAAATATAAACTTTTTGAACAAAAGCCCTCAAGCGCAAAATAAGAAATTTTGGCATAAACATTTTATTTTCACTTTTGAATTAGCAACCAAACCGCTCACTCAAAAACAGAAAATTGGCACATTTTATGAATTTTAAATTTTTAAAAAAATATTTCCCGCCGGCTCCAGCAAAGGGCACAAAACCAAAACTTTGAAAAACGGTTAGGGTTGACACACGGGCGTCCGTGATGCAATTTTCGGAGTTTGAGAGCATATTCTGTGGACAAAATTCTCGGAGTTTTTCTCAACTAACCCCCCCCCCCCCCAAAATGGGGGGCTTGAAATCCCAGACCAAAAAAAAATTCCGGTAAAAAGGTAATTCGGGGCTCCAAACATAGAAAATAGTCGTAAAAGGCAAACAAAGGGATGGTAGGTACTGTTTTGTTGTTATGTGACATCAAATTCAATCAATTTCCAAAAACAAAATTTGTTCCTGCATTTTTCCATATTTTTTTTTGTTTTGTTTTTTGATCTGCATTGTGCAGAATAAAGAATATCAGGTTTAATGGCATTTTTGTTGCAAAATCTCATCAAGAATTTGTCGACATTTCGACTTATTTTAATGGCAAAAATGTGAAACAACAATTTAAATGGAAATTGTTCGATTTCGGGGTCCTAGCCGGGTCAAAACGGGGGTCATAATTGGAGACTCCACGACCTCGAAAATACCTCTTACAAATTTTTTAAAATTTTTTAAATGTCACATAACAAACAAGTTGTTCTTAACAAAGTCTAGCAAATATTTTTTTTGTAATTAGCACACTAAATGCTGCTCTTTGCTCCGGACAAACTAAACCAAAAAAATGTTTTTTGACCCTAAAACCGCAAAAAAAAAAAAAAAGTTTTTCAAAAAATCCCCACAAACTTTGTTCCAGAAAACTCCAGGCTGAGAATGTTGTACAGTCGATTACGGACCCGTTTCCGCCACATTCCATAAAATCGGCCCAGGCTCATCGTGTACGAGCGCTGCGCGTACACGTCGATGGTGTCCACGGTGACTGTGTCGCCTGTTCAACAACAACAAACATTAATTTGGGGACACAAATTGTGATCAATTTGTTTCAATCTATCCTCAAGACATTTATTTGGTCGTCGGAATCAATCTCCAAATCAAAATTGTGTTCAAAATTTTTCGATTAATTTTGATCAATTAAAAAAAATTCACCGGAAGATTGTGCCCATCGCCTAGCAACAACAACAAAAAAAAAGGCAAAATTCTTTGTGCAATTTTCTAACAAAAAATTCGACCAGAAAGTTATATTTTTTTTGTTGTTGCGAGCGGCGACTTACCGTTGGGAAATTAATAAACAATTTTTTGTCAAAAAAAAATTGTGACCAAAATTCAGGACTTCTTGTCAGCTCGTTTAGAAATAAAAATTACTAAACCTTCCTTTATAATTGAAAAACAAACCGATTTTTTCAGGTTAATGTCGTTTGGGTAAGTAGAGCGGGACCGGGAGGCTATTTTTTAATGAAAAAATAGCCTTTTTAACGGAGACGAATCAGTACAAAAGGGAATATTTTTATTCCAAAAAAAACCTCCCGTACTCAAAAGTCGGATCACATCCAGCACGTCAAAGTACGGGTCGTCGGGCATGGCAAGGCCGAGCCCGCGCGGGCTGCGCACTTTGATTGGCCGATCCCAACACTTTTCAAACGCAAAGTTGGCCATCAGTTCAGCTCCGTTCTCAAAAACTTGAAAAGCCGACGGTTGAGGACTAAAAAACAAATTGGTTTTAATTGACATAAACATTTTTGTTTCTGTCATTACGCTTCAGGGAAATTCGTGGCACCGCTCGCGAAAATGTCGAGTCCATTGCTCCGTTCCAACTTGTTCAGGCAGTTCACGCTCCGACTCGTCGTCAAATGCATAGCGGTGCGCAAGACGTGTCATCTTCACTAAAAATTTAAAAATTCTTAATCTTTTTTCCAAAAAGGTTAAAAAATATAATAGCCCAAACACTCTTTAACACACACAACAGAATTTTTGCGATTTAAAAAAATTTTTGTTTTCAAATTTACTGATGCTGTCCCCGTGCTCAAATCTGCAGCTCGTACAATGGAATTTGTCGATTAAAGGAACCTAAAAAAACTTGTCAAATCTGTTCAATTTGAAGTTATATACAAACCTCGTACTCCTGGACATCCACACAACTGCAAAATAAATTGTTTTCAGATTTATTTTTTGCTTCATTTTCTATCAAAAGTTTTTACGAGAAAAATCATCCCATTTTTCATAAAAATGACGACAACCAGGCCAGTAGCTAAGGGGGAGGGGGAGGGCATAAAAACCTGTATTATTGAAAACCGGCGTAACCTTTACACTTTTTTTTCAACAAAAATGTTGAATCAACCAAAAATCGAAAAATGCAAAAAAAAACCCAAAAACGCGCCCACTAAGAATTAACTTTTTTTTTTGGCTTCCCCCTCCCCCCGAAAATTTTTCTGGCTACGGCCCTGACGGTGCCATTGCATTTTCATAAAAATAAATTACAAAAAAAAAGAAAAAAAAGCGTACACGCAGTGAAACCATTTTCGGCACAAATCGCAAAAAATCCACTCGGCCACGCTTGGCTCATCGTCCGGCGCAGAGAGTGCTGTGCCTTGGCCGCCCGAAGTTTGGCGTGCCAAATCGCGCTTTCGAATCATTTTGGCTTCCTGGAAGAATATTTAAATTTTGGACGGTTCGATTTGAGTAGAAATATTCAAAAATTAAAAATTCAAAACGGTTGAACAGTTGGCATGTTGTGTTTGAAAAAAAAAAATTTTTAACAAAAATTTCCGAATGGATTGGTTAGCAAAAAAAAACCCTGAACGCGTTGGCCCGCTTGGAAAGGGAATGGGTTAAACATTTTTTAGAAAATTTCGAATCAAAAAATTTTCGAGCTCCCAACTGGTCGCGGCGTCCCAGCCCTTGCCTGAGAAGGAAGAGCGCCGCCAGTGCAGCAACAGCAACAAATTGGAGCTGGACGACTCAGCAAAATCGCTAAACAATTTGTACACATTTGAGCTAAACCGGGCTTTTCAAAACGTAAAGAATTCAAAGACAAAATAAAATGTTGGAAAAAATATTATAGCAATTATTTTCTATTTACATCACATCCCCTCAAAAAAAAAATGTGGTCAACTTTCCTTAAAACCAAATTTCGCCTTAATTAGCAAAATCGCTGAAAATTGTTGTACTTATTTAAGCTAAAGCGGGTTTTTCAATAACGTTACAAATTCCAAGACAAAAAAATGTTGGAATACAAAATAATTTTCTACACCACAACCTCAAAAAAAAATCCTTTTTTTTGTCAAATTTTTTTAAGAGTTAAATTTTTCAAATTTCCTATGGCTTCTTTTACGCCCTCTTTTTTTGTTGTTATTTTTCGCTTACGAATTTGTTGCATTTTCGCGCCCGCAATGTGCGCAAGTGCTGGTGGCGTGTTGGCCATCGCCGCTTGCGCGACTCATGCGCATGCAATCGATGACAGAGGCCGATGCAACAGGTGAACACGACGACGTCGTTGAAGAGGCGGAGTGAGAATTTGAGGGTTGGGGAACTGAACATTAATGAAAAACAGGTAATAAATAGTGTATAAGTAATATGTACCCCCATGCTTTTTTTAAAAAAAATATTTTGTTTTAAAGTCGAAAAAAGGTGAGTCGGGAAAAAGATGTTTCTAGAGCTCCTCGGGGATGTAGAATATGAATCTGACCTCATAATCCGGGACCAGAACTGGAACATTTTTAAAAAATTCAAAAATTTTTCAAAATGAATTTTAGGCTCAAACAACTGAAAGGAAAATAATGATCAATTCTTTTGCATGATTTTGAGCCCAAAAAGATTTTTAAAAAATTTTGAACTTGTTCCAATTCGAGTCCAAGGTTTGAAATAATTCGGAGCCCTCGAAAACCCCTAGAAAACAAATTTTTTCACGACTTTTAAAAATTTCGAACACAAAAATGCCAATTTAAACCTTTTGAAGTTACCCCGTGGGCTCATAATTAAATAATTTGGACAATACGAATGATTATGTCTACATATTGCCAAAAAGGAGCTCTACCTGAAGTTGTTGAGCAATTGGTGTCGATGCTAAGCGGGGAACTTTTTTGTTGCTGCTTTTCGTCTTCAACGTCTTTGATGCCATCCATTTTTGATGAAATAAATAATGGCACTTTCAATAATAGTGACTACAATAAAAAAAAACTTGTTTATTTATGCGTTGAGAGCAGGCGCGTATCGAAAAAAAAAATTTTCGGAGGGGGGGGGGAGGCAGAAGTCGATTTTTAGGGGTGCATTTTTTCCTTTTTATTGCATTTTTAAGCAATTTTTCCAAAAAATGTTTGATATTAGGTGGTGCATTTTCCTTTTTTACTCCATTTTTGGTATGAAATTTTAAAAGGAAAATTTTTTTTTTGCAAATTCTGCTTACTTCTGTTGCTCTGGGGGGAGGGGGGGTAGCGGACACTAAAGCCATTAACCAACAATTATCCTCATATAAAAAGGAGAAGAATTTGTTTTGTCTTTGGCGAAGACGTTATGCCAAGAAACATTTGATGGTAAATACCCAACTCGCTACCTGCCAACTCGCTAGTACCCAACTCGCTACTTTGACCCAACTCGCTACTTTTATCCCGACTCGCTACTTTTATCCCGACTCGCTACTTTTATCCCGACTCGCTACTTTTGTCCCAACTCGCTACTTTTGTCCCAACTCGCTACCATTTTTTATTTTTCAAAAACCATTTAAAACAGAAAAACTACTAAATCATTGGCTAAAAACCATTACTTATTATTTTATAAATATTACGAAACCACATTGACCCACTACGACCAGGGCTGTATCGAAATTTCGACTTTCAATTTACTTTCGACACAGCCCTGACTACGACAACGTATTGGCTCCAAAACATTAACAATTTCCGACTTTCCCGAAAATCCGAAACCTTTTGAATCCAATGTTTTTTTTTCTAGCATTTTGTCTTTGGGGGTTCACAGACGTTCTACAGAACGGTCGGGTCAGTTCGGCGCTGATAAGCTATAACTTTTTTTAAAGACGAATCGGTTAGCTTTAGTTTGATCAAAGGTTCATCATACTGAGACCTTCTGAATGATATCAATTTTCTTTGATTTGCTTGGCAAACCATAGGGGAAGAGGGACCCTTTCATTCGATGTGCACTCTGCGAAATGTCCACACGAAAATTGTTGTTAGCGCAGAATCTCGAATCGCTCTCCTTCATTTTTTTTGAAAAACACATGCTATAAAATGGCGCCGAATCGACTTGCCCCACCCTAGATCGATTTGTCTCATCGAGAGCTGTCGATTGATACCAAAATTGTAAAGATTGGTCCACAACAAAAATTAAAACTTAGTTCAAAAATGTACATTTTTTTTTTCATTTTTGTGAACTTTAAACCTCTATAATTCAGCTCATGGTTGTTACCCGAGCATAAAAATAGTACCATTCGTTGTGTCTCATCGAGGGGAATCGAATGGTATATAATTTAAGGGAAATCGGTGGTTTTTGAAAAATAAAATGGGTAGCGAGTCGGGACAAAAGTAGCGAGTTGGGACAAAAGTAGCGAGTCGGGATAAAAGTAGCGAGTCGGGATAAAAGTAGCGAGTCGGGATAAAAGTAGCGAGTTGGGTCAAAGTAGCGAGTTGGGTACTAGCGAGTTGGCAGGTAGCGAGTCGGGGTTCGTCCACATTTGATTACCCATAGATTTTACATGCCAGCATCGGTATCGCCGGCAGCGGTATTGGGAACTAGGGTTGAGCGGGACCGGGACTTTTGGGAAAAACCGGGACCGGGACTTGCCGGGACCAGAAAAACCGGGACCGGGACCGGGACCAAGATTTTCAACCGGGACCGGGACCAACCGGGACTTTTCAAGGAAAAAATTTTTCTTTTATAAACACTAAAAAATTTTAATTTTCCGGCAACACATATTGTTGATCTTCTTGACATTCGATGTCATTGTCATCATCATTCTTTTTTTTTTGAGATTCTGCTTTACTTTTAGGGAGGGTGGGGGTCGGCGGTGCCGATAGGCGCCGCCGAGAAAATTTTTTGAAATTTTGACTCAATTTTGTTAAAGAAAGCAAAATTATGAATTTTGCTTCAGAATTTCGGGAAAAAACTGGTTTACGTAAGAGTGGAGGATGTCCGGCGGTGCCGACAGGCGCCGCCGGGGAAATTTTTTGAATATTTTAATGATATTTGTAAGAAATTGAAGCAAAAATTCAGGAAGACGCGGTGAATTTATTTCAAAAATTCTTCTATTTATTCTTTTTTTTGCGCACATTTTTAATTAAAAAATATTAGAATATTTATTTAAAATCTTATTAATGAGGGGATGCAATTTGAGTCGAGGGGAAAACCAATAAATAAGTGCTTGCACTCAAGCGGGTTCGAACCCAACACATAACATGAGACTCACCAAAAGGACAAACCACTAGGCCATCGACTTACTAGACTGAAATAAGTAAAAAATAGTTGAAATTGTCGGTCGATGATGCCATCATTAGGGGTGTACTTTTTTCCCGGTTGGTCCCGGTCCCGGCGGGACCAAAAAACCGGGACCGGGATTTTTCATTTTTAAAAAATCCCGTCCCGACCGGGACCTGAAAAAACCGGGAAATCCCGTCCCGTCCCGGTCCCGGTACCGGTCCCGCTCAACCCTATTGGGAACCCAAACAATTTCAAAAACATATTTTGGTAATAGTTAAGTTGGGGTCCGGACGATTGGACAGTGGACAATCCGACACAAGGCGAAAAAATAAAGCTGTAAAATAAATAAAATTAGAAGCAAATTGCAAATTGAATTATCCATGGCTATAAAGGAAATTTAATTAAATTAAACGAATGTAAATGGGGGCAAAGGGTGAATCAGTGCTTTAAACAACTAAGAGGGCCAGAGTAAACATATTAAAAAACAATGAGGAAAAATTATACACGGTGAGAGAGGGAATGGGAGTACAGTATTTGGTTGCTTTAAGTTGCAGTTTACCAATGTTTCATAATATTGAGACATATGTTGGAGATTGCAATTGATACAGGAATAATACCGCAATCTGTAGAATAGAAGAATTTTTGCAGTCCCGTATTCATCATACTTGGGGCCTCATTTAGACTATCAGCATGCGCTAATGGGAGAATAAGTGAACGCACGCGCGACGGGGACGCGTAAAATTGAAAATAATTTTTTTAAAGGGAATAAAAACTAAAGCCATTAATTTGTAAGTGAAAATTGACTTAAAATTTACTTTTAAAAGAAAAAAACAAAAATTTCAATAAAATTAGAAAAAATATTAATTCTTTGTATTAGGCCTTTCAAATAAAATTTTTACATAAAATAATTTTCCGAAACTGATTAAAGACCATAAAAATCTGAGCCTGTTGCTAGGGCCCCGATCGATATGCTCCAAAAAGGCCAACATATTAGTGCTGACGAGAGTCTCGGTCTCGACTCGAGAAAAGTTATCTTCAGAAAACCTTATAAAATGGGTGATTTTTTTTGCTATTTTTTTAACGACAAAAAATTCAAAAATGTTTTCGGCGGCGCCTATCGGCAGCCCCCCTCCCCCTAAAAGTAAGCAGAATTCGCAAGAAACTTGTATTCCTGTCCAATTTTCTTAATACACTCCTAAAATTAAACTAGTTTTGAAAAATTCGCGTTTGAACCAAAAAATTTAAAAAAAAAGTCTCGACTCGAGAAAAGTCTCGGGTTTTTACAATGTAAAAAATATTTTGGATGGAGAGAAAAAAAGCTCGAAACTCAAACTGTTTGTTGCGTGTAGTATTTTTGTAATTTAACGGAATGCCAAAATGACTCATAATTTATGGTATTTGAACTTTTTGGGGATTATTTCGTGCGTTATTGTGAAATGTTAAACATAAAAATAAAATAAAATTGCTATATTTAAACAGTTAATTTACTGGGAACAAAATAGTGTATTTTTTTTAATACTTAATTATTATTATTCGACATCAAAGGAAATGCATAGCAAATCACTGACATGATGGATTTGGATCGGGGCAGCTTTTAAGAAAGAGAGCGAGTTTGAGTTTGAAAGTTTGGGGGTGTGTTACAGATACCAGATCGCGGGGGAGACAATTCCATCTATTAATACACCGATTAAGGAAGAGATTGGAGGTGATGGGGGACTTTTTATTTTTGTAAATTTGGAATGGATGTTTACGACTAGGACGGTCAGAGAATTTGAGAATATCTGTGGGGTTGATGTGTGTATGATTGTGACATATTTTGTGAACTAAACATAAGTCGTTAACGAGACGACGGAACGCCAGGGATTCAAGTTTGAACACGGCAAGACGTTTTGAATAGGAACATTTGGCGATATGACATTTAGTGAGAGCTCTTCTAGTGAAAAACTTTTGAAGACGTTCAATTTTGCCTGATAACACTTTGTATGGGGGATTCCAAACAGCAGAGGCGTATTCAACGAGCGGACGGATGCATAATTTGAAGGCCCGGGACCAGATGATGGGGTTTTTACAATTGAGCGCTGCCCCCCTGAGCATCGAGTTTATGTGTGGGAGGAAGTCGAGTTTGTGATGAATAAGTACCCCGAGGTCTTTCGGTGGGATAGGGGTGCACATAATTGAGTAGGTTGGGGCTAGGTATGGGCGTCCTCGGACTTTGGGAAGAATGCGCAGAGGCAATGTTTTATCACGTGAAATTTTGAGGGCCCAGGATACACACCATTTATACAAACTGTCGATGGAATTTTTTGCAATTGGGGGGAGTGGGAATGACCGTTGTGGGAAGTGAAGATTTTGATATCATCGGCGTACATTCGAATGTTGGTGTGAGAGTTGACTGAGGAAGTTATGTCATTGATATAAATTATGAAAAGTAGAGGTCCTAAAACCGAGCCTTGTGGTACACCCGAGCGGATTGGATTGGGGGGTGAAACGGAGTCCTCGACCTTGACAACAAATGACCGTTCAGTGAGAAAATTGCGAATCCAACGGAGTAGTTTACCACGGATGCCAATCCAGTGCAATTTATGAAGGAGATATTCGTGAGGGACAGAATCGAAAGCCCGGCGGAGATCAATGTAAATACAGTCGATGCATTTCCCGTCGGCAAGTGAATTTCCCCAGGATTCAAGAGTGGAAATGAGTTGAGTGACCGTGGATCTTTTGGGAAGAAATCCGAATTGGTTTACATCGAGACGTTTGTGTTTCAGAAGGAATTGGGTGATGTTTTTTGAGATGATTACGTTCGAATACCCGACATGTGGTGGATGTTATCGAAATGGGGCGGATAGTTGGTGGGGTCTGACTTAGAGTTCTTTTTGTGAAATGGTAGAATGATAGATTTGTGCCATAAGCGTGGAATGTGACCAGAATCGAGGGAATTTCTAAATAGATCAGTAAGGGGGGTACACAATCCAGTTCGGCAACCTCTGAGAAGGCGGTATGGAAGATTTTCGGGCGATAAAGACATATTGTTGGGAAGAGACTTCAAGGTTTCAGCAACTGAAAGTACATCGAAATCGATATCGGTGATACAATGGTGGTCATTGACTGGTAAGCTGGGCGGTGGTTTGTCGGGAACATTATCAAAGTGCTGGGAGAAAATGGACGCGAATAGATCAGCTTTGGCTTGAGGGGCGGAAAAGATTTTACCCTGATGTATAAGACTGGGAATGGGTTCAGGAGGTTTGGTTTGAGCACGAATGTATTTGAAAAATTTGGTCGGAGAAGAAGAGAGCTTATCGAGACGTTGTTCGTGAAATTTGAGGATGAGCCTTTTAACTGTATAGCATAAAATTCTATATTTGGACCTGTAAAGAGCAGGCGAACATTTTGATAGTTTAAAAAGAGTGAGTTTTTGGTTTACAATTTGTCGAATAGATGGAGGATATCTGTATTTTTATGAAGAGACATTGCGTTTTAACACGGGGAGGTGTTGATCCATAATTTGACAAATCTGGTGGCAAAGATGATCAAATTTTTCATTGATGTAGAATTGGTCAGTAAGTGAGATGTGGGAGATCAGATGGGTTATTTTCTCAAGGTTACAATCAGACATGTCCCTGACAAATATTGGTTTGGGTTTGGGTAGTGGGGGGTGCTTTAATTTAAAAAGGAGAGAGTGATGATCGGATGTTGACAATCCTGGTTCTACCGTGAGAGAGGTGATGATTTCCTGGGCGTTGGTAAAACAAAGATCCAGGATGTGGGAACCTCGGGTAGGAGTGGTTACATGTTGTAGGAACCCAAGCACGGCAGATAGATCCATAATGGGGTGAGCTTTGAAATTTAGGTCGGCCCAGTTAAGAGATGGGCAGTTGAAGTCCCCGGTGATAACCATAGTGGGAGTGAGATGACTTTGGATGGTTTTGAAAAGTTGCATTTTATCGGACTTAGTGCTGGAGGGAGAGAGGTAGACAGACACAAATCTAATATGAGCAGAGCACTTAGAGCCTAGAATATCAATGAATAACACTTCGAAACCTTTGGAAGATAGAGCGAAAATGAACCGGGAGGGTATACGGGCATCGACCAGGAAGGCTACTCCGCCACCCCTCATTTTGTTGGTTAAGCGATGGCAAAAATATGTGTGGAATTTACCTTGAAATGAGAGGTGGGTTACACACGAATCAGGTTTGAGCCAGGTTTCGGTAAGAGCAATGATGTGTAGGTCTTTAGATGGTTTGAACTCCTCACACTCCAGCCAAAACTCCAAATTCTCCTCGCTGAACTCGGACTGCAGAAACTCACGAAACAGCAAACAACCGTTCGTATTTTCCCTCTTTTTACATTTGTGCGCGAGGAGGGCCTCAAATGATTGTTGCCAGAGGCGACAATCTTCACGCGATGGGCACAGCACGGAGGTAGAAGACATGCTGAAGTCCAGTTTGCTGCGCAGAAAGTGCAACGTTTTGGAGAGCGGACCACTGCAAAACAAAAAATGTTTTTGTTTAGAGATTTTTGCAAAATTTTTTTTTTTGAGGGGAAGGCTTGCGCCTTTTTAATGCCTTAATAAGTCTCCAGAAAAAAATGCCAATAAATTGAGAGCTTTTTGGCAAAATTGCAACACTGACAGTGCCGTATTTCGCTGCAGCTTGTCTATGCCGCCGCCGCCGCTCGCAGTTGAGTCAGAGTTGCTGCGCTTGTCCAATCGAATGCCATGCTGTTTGTTGTCCGTCGTCAGAATGTTGTGTTGGTTATGTTGCACAGAGCCGCCGCCGCTGGGCAACGTCCCCGGAGGCGAAAAGGTGAAGGAGGCTACGCGCCGGACAGTGTCCGTCGCCGCCAGCGCTATCCTCAGCCGACCGGCGCGCCCATCTGCTGACGGTGCCGCCTTTGTACGCTTCGGTGACTGTTGCTGCTGATCAAGCAGATCGAAGGACGATGGTGGTCTTGATCGGTCCGAGTTTATTGGAACATTTTTCGCCTAAAGCTTAAATAAATTTAAAATTGTGCATTAACGGAACACTCACACGCATGAATATTTAAAGAAAATTTCCCCAAAAAATAATTATTGTCCTTGGAAATGGACCCTGATCTTGGAAAACTGAAATTCAAAGAAAACTCGGGATCGGCATTCAAGCCGAATGGTTCAAATAAAAAGGGTTTAAACATAATTTAATGAAAAACGCGTTTTAAAATATTAATTTTCAACCAATAAAAATCATTAAACAACATTTTGTGCCAAAAAAGGCTAAATGCTTCTCTGAATAGCCCACTCACCCTGAAAGGTGATCCCATAGACGAAGTCGTAGAGGTCGAGCAGCCTCCAATGTCGTCATAGTATTTTCTGATTGAAATCTAAACAAATATTCAAAAATGTTATTTAAAAAAAATCAACTTTTGCTTAAACTTTTTGACAAAAAATAAAATGCTTCTAACCAAAAAATGGAGGTAATTTAATAATTAAATTCAATTTCCAATAAATAAAACAAATATAGCAATAAATTATAGCCTAATTGTTCTATTTCATTCTCACTTTGTCCTGAGCAAATTTTGTGGTCAACGCCTTTTTGTCGGGCAAAAGGAAGAAGCCGCCCTCGTACAACTTCACGTGCGCCATTTTGATGATTTTGACCAACGAAAAGCTCATCCCACCAAGCATTTCGGGCCTTAATTTGGGTAAATAGACAGACAATTATAAAATTAATATAAATCAACACAAATTTAAGATTTATCATAAGTCAAATACATACAGTATGCCATTTTAGGCCCGGGTTCAAATATTTAAACAAAACAAAAACAAAAAATGGTTACGTTTTTTCCTCGCCGCTGTGCTGAACAAACACGCTGATGCCGAGCTTGTCACCATGCTCCAGATGCGTTCTGCTGATTCGAAACGTGAACTGCTCGTAAAACTC
Organism: Globodera pallida; assembly: GCA_020449905.1. Classification (NCBI taxonomy): domain Eukaryota; kingdom Metazoa; phylum Nematoda; class Chromadorea; order Rhabditida; family Heteroderidae; genus Globodera; species Globodera pallida. Next base: position 1,887,939 of record JAIXHY010000022.1, on the reverse strand, counting down.
GGGCTGGTTGTTGTGCAACGCCGGATACGTGACGCGAGAACAGAAGCGCCGCTTCTGCTGTTGATGATGATGCGCCGCCGCATATTTGTCACGTCGCCGACTGGAAATGCTCCGACGAATTTCCACCTTTAAATAGCGCATTTACTATTTTAAAAAACGTTATGCCACAAATATAATTAATGCCAATTATTCATTTTTTTGAATTTTTGCTGGCGCCGCCCACCTTGACGAACGAAGAAATGGGCAAGCTCTTCAAGAAATAGGCGCCAGTCCGGTGACGCAAAGTTTCAGAAACAAAATGCCTGTTAAATAATGTAAAAAAATCGTAAAATTTTGACATTTTTGAAATTTAAGCATTTGAATTCGAAAATATGGCCAAACGAAAGCAATGGTAACGAATTGTGGTTCCGACGAAAACATTTAAAAAAAATTCAGAATCGATTTTTTCCAGGGTAAAAAAATGCGTAGAACAGAATCCGAGCTCGGGTGAATTCCGAACCCCGAACTCAAATTCGAACAATTTTGAACTTTCTGCCATGTGAAAAATAATTTATCATTTCAAAAAATGCATGAAAATGTTTAGTGATAATTAGGGCGCGGATTTATATTGACTAAAAAACGTGAAATATTGACCAAAAACACCAAAATATTGACCAAAAACCCCAAAAAGTGTCAAAATATTGATTAAAATGTGCAAAAACTGACTAAATCCAGTCAAATTTTGCGTAAAAACCTTCAAAATTCGTCATTTTTATAGGTTTCCTCTTACAATTGTAAATATAATATTTTTTTCACATGTTTTTGGAAATTTAAAAAAAAAATATCAAAAATAAAAAATTTTGAGAAATCTTTATTAGTGGTCCAACCCCAATTCTAAAATTTTTCGAAATAAATGCTATTTTAGGCTTCTCTCATGATCCCGTAAAAAAAGAGCGAGGGAATGGGAAGTTTCCCTCGATTTGGGGGGAAAACTCCCCCAATTCATAAAAAAAGAAATTCCCTTGTTTTTGAGGGAGACTTCCCCCGAAAAAGAGGGAAATTTACCCAGGGAATCTTCTCCGTAAAAAAAGAAAATTCCCGGGGAAAATTCCACCAATTTGGAGGGAAATTTCCCTCGAAAAGCTCCCCTACAAATAGTAGGTGAACACTGTCTCCCTCGAAATAATTTATCTAAAAAAAAATTTTTTCGGGGTATTCGAGGGCGTAATTCTGAATCTGACATTTTTTTTCGACTAATTTTGAACTCCGGACCCGAATTCGAACAATTTTTTGAAAATTCGAAAATTTCCATAAATCAATTTTAGGCTCAAAATCTTTCAAAAGCATGATTTCGATCATTACTTGCCTTTTCGTTGTATTTTGTGCTTTTTGAACAATTTCGAGGCCAAAATTATTTTTGGATATTGAATTTTCAAAAAATTGTTCGAATTCGGGTCCGGAGTTCAAAATTAGTCGAAATAAATGTCAGATTCAGAATCTCCGCCCTCGAATACCCCACTAGAAACAACTTTTTCCCAACTTTAAAACTGTTTTGTTTTATTTTGAAAAATGGGGCGCACCAGCTACAGTATCACCAAAATTCCTTTCCCTCAATTTCTTGATTTCGGGGGAAATTTGCCAAAATCCCCCGATTTTCTTTTTTTACAGGAATTCCCTTGGAATTGGGGGAAAATTCCCTGGGAACGTTCCCGGGGAATTTTCGGGGGAAAATTCCCTCGCTCTTTTTTTACGGGCTATGATTAGAGCGCGGATTTATATTGACTAAAAAACGCGAAATATTGACCAAAAAACCCCAAAAAGTGCCAAAATATTAATTAAAAACACCAAAATATTGACCAAAAAACCCCAAAAAGTGCCAAAATATTAATTAAAAACACCAAAATATTGACCAAAAAACCCCAAAAAGTGCCAAAATATTGATTAAAAAATGGGAAAAAACTGTCAAAATCCGGGTCAATTTTTGCGTAAAACCCTTCAAAATTCGTTCAACCTTTATTAATTTTGCTCTCACAATTGTAAATGTATTATTTTTCACATGTTTTTGAATTTTATAAAAAATAATCAAAAGTAAAAAAATTTTCGGAAATTATCAATCTTTGGGGGTGGATTTTTTTTGTCAAAGAAAAAGTGATTTTTTAGGGGTGCATTTTGGGGTGAAAAATTTTTTGATTTTTAAGGGCCCATTTTTCGTTTTTATTGCGTTTTTCTTAAGAAATTTTAGGAAAAATGCCTAAAATATTGATTTGTTATGAAAAAATGGCGAAATATTGATTTATTCTCAAAAAGTGTCAAAATATTGATTTATATTGACTAAAAAATCGCTCTAATTGTAACGGGGTAGAAATGTGTAATATAAAAAATTGGTCCAACCTAAAAAAAGTTGTTTGTTAAATTTCAAAAAATGTTCGGGTTCGGGGTTTGACATTCGCAAAATCCGAGCTCGGATTCGTGTTCTACGCTTATTTTTACCCTAGAAAAGATGCATTTAAAATTATAAACATCAAAAAATATTTTTTTAAATTTTCGTCGGGACCGTCTTCGTTACCATTGCCGCCAAACATATCAAAATTCGATTAAAAAAGTTCATCCGTATTAGAAATGCTTTTTTTGCGAAATGGAAAATCATAAAAATATGCACTTTTTTTGTATTGAATGAATAAAATTAACAAAATTCTGGACCACGAATGCCCTCCGCCTTGGCCATCACTGATGGCAAATTGAATTGTTCAGGCCGGACAGGCTTGTTGAACTCGTCGGTGGACGAAATGGCGCAACACATCGCCATGTACTGCGAGTTGAACAGACTTCGAGGCGGCTCCAACGGCGCAATTGGAGGCTAAAAATTAAAACAAAAAATATTTAAAAGGATTAAATTCATATTTATTAAAAACATTTGAATTAAGTTAAAAATCAGTTAAATAAAAATTGGCCGATTATCATCTATCAATTTTTGGTGCGGGTTGGTTTTTTGAAAGTGTCTAACATTCTAAGCCTAACGCACGAATCCGTAAAAATTTTTTGGCGGAAACCACTTTGAAGCAAGTTATGAGGCCGGGACTGAAGTGTCTTTTTCAGTGGGGACTCAGTTGTCTAAAGATTAAAAAATAGGTAAAATCACTCATATAGGCTTTAAAAATTACTGGCTGTCGATAGAAAATCAAAATTGAGAATTTAAAACGGTTTTTGAACCGGTTTAAATTTTTGAAATTAAGGAAAAAGCCACTTTTAAGTAACAAAAGCCGGATAATAAAATGAAAGGCCGTGTAACGGCCCGCCAACAGCGAGCATGCGGAGACGGAGCAAGTAGTGGGGCGAGACGGAGGGCGGAGGAAGAAGTCTGACGAGCGCCACTGGGGGGCGAGCGCGCGGGGTCCCGCGGAGCGGGCGCGCGCGAGACCCCCAGCCGGGTCACGCGCGGACTTCTTCCGGAGCCCGGAGTCTCGCCCCACCTACTGGCCGCCGTAGTCGAGTGTGCGGTACTTTGGCTGCTATTTTCCACCTTACTGTCTAACTTTTCCCCCTATCAGGCTTTGGTTATCTTAAAAGTCCTTTTTTCCTTAATTTCAAAAATTTAAACCGGTTCAAAAACCCTCTTTAAATGCTAAATTTTGATTTTCTAACGACAGCCAGTAATTTTTAAAGCCTATATGAGTGATTTTACCTATTTTTTAATCTTTAGACAACTGAGTCCCCACTGAAAAAGACACTTCAGTCCCGGCCTCATAACTTGCTTCAAAGTGGTTTCCGCCTAAAAATTTTTACGGATTCGTGCGTTAGGCTTAGAATGGAGTCGATTGATATATAATTCGTCCAATTTGGCGAGGTACACGTATTCTTGAATTTTTCCGAAACATTTACTTTAATTAATGATATTCAATTACTTTAATTAATTTTATTTCAACTTTTTAATTTTGTTAAGCTTCTGACAGCACATAAAACGATTCTGATGGCGGCCTCCGACGTTTTTGAGGCAATGTTCCCTTTTGATGCCAGAAATGCCGGTAAGAATTTAAAAAATTTTTAGTGGGGGAGGGGTAAGCTGAAAAATAATTAGCAATTTTTTGATTTAACGAATTTTTTAGACCCTTCGGAAGAGACTAAACCCGTGGAGGTGCCGGACGTGGAGGTGGAGGCGTTCAAGGCGATGCTCAGCTTCATTTATGTGGACGATGTGAGCGGGCTGAACGGGGACAATGCAATCGCTGTGCTTTACGCGGGTCATAAAATTTATTGGATTTTTAAATTTTTTTGGTTTTCAAATTTTTAATTTAAGCTAAAAAATATGATCTTCCTGAACTTGTCGATTTGTGTTTGAACTTTCCCATATCGAAGCTGAGCAATGTTTTTTTCGCGTTTGGCCACACTCGCTTTCTTGGAGAAGAGGTGGGGGGGGGGAATTGTACCTGATTTTTAATCCTAAATTAATTTTATTGTTTTTTAAAGACCCTTAATTAATTATTTTATTATTTCGGGACTTTGCTCAGTGCTGTTTGGCTTACATCGACCAGAATGCGGACACTTTGATCTTGACAGAAGAGTTTCTGCAAATTGATCAAAAATCATTGTGTGAGATTCTGGACCGTGACTAGTTGATGATCAGCGAAGAAATTGCAATTTGGAATGCTGCAAATTTATAAAAAATAATAAAACATTGCAAAATTATTTTAATTTTTTTATATTAATGTTTATATTTCCTTTAAAATAATTAGGCACTTCGCTGGGCGGACGAAAAATGCCGTCAAAATGGGAAAGAGCCTTCGGCGGAAAACAGACGTGAAATGCTCGGCCCGGCACTTTTCAAAATTCGTTTTCCCCTCATCCCTCAAAGGGATTTGTCTGAAAATATTGGTTGGACCTTTTTGAGGACCACTCATTATTTTGGATTTCAAATACGGTTGACGACCACCTGCGCTTTTGACAGTTCCGTCCGGAGTGTTGACTGACGCCGAGAAGCTCAGCATTGTGCTGCACTATTTGTGTCCGGACCGCGCAAGGCCCGAGCTTTACCAACTGCAATTCCCAACTAATGAACGTGCCGCGACCAAATCGGGTAGGCGGCTAAAGACTTGGACATGTTTTACAACTTTTGCATGCCATTCTAAAACAAATTTTATAAGCTTTCGACATGTTGTTTTGACCTAACCGGATTCGAGAATTTTTATCTCGCCGGTATGAAAAATTAGAGACCGTTTACCTATCAAAACGCTCTACTCATATAGGAGTAAATTTATTGCTAGAGACGAGATTTTCATGTTTTAACATTTATTTTTTGAGAATATGGAATCATGAGAAGCCCAAAATATCATTCATTTCGAAAAATTTTAGAATTAGAGCGATTTTTTAGTTCATATAAATCAATATTTCGCCATTTTTTCATAATAAATCCATATTTTGGCCTTTTTGGTCAAAAATTCAACAAAAATTCGGAGTTTTTGTAAAAATTCCTTAAGAAAAATGCTAAAAACGAAAAATGTACCTCTAAAAAAGGACTTTTTCTTCCATCAAAAATGCACCAACATTGAAATTTTCTTTATAAATTTTTATTTTTTATATTTAGCGGTGTTCACATTGGACTCGCGACAAAACAAGTGCCATTGGCCAGTTGGGTTGGGCATTACAAAGGCACACTTACGCATACGAACGCTGTGGCAGACTTTGGGGGCACGCGGACGTCTTGAATGGAAAGCCCCACTTTGGGGGAGGCGACGTCATCGGATGCGGCGTGGATTTGGCAACTCGCCAAATCATTTACACAAAGAATGGCGAGCGTTTGGGTAAGAAAGAATTAACAAAAATCAAAAAATTAATGGGGAATTTCATTTAATACACTTAATTGTTTTGCCTCAATGCGTTATTTGTTTGTTTTTGCAGAAACTACCGGGTTATTTGTTGCCAATTCTGCCGCCGCGTTGTTTCCGTGCGTTACGTTGTTACGCTTTGGCGACAAGATTGAAGCCAACTTTGGACCGAACTTTGAATTCAAATTCTGATGAGAAAGAAGCACCCGGACAGCGAAAAACAATTTTTTAAATTTATTTTTTCTTTCGAAAAATACGGTCAATGGATTTTTTTTTGTTTATTTTCAAATTTGTCTGATTGATTTTTAGTCGCCATTTTGCCAATATGGGCTCGATAAAGAAATTGAACCAATGAAAAATGAGCTTTTTTTGTTTTAAGTTCATTAAACAATCAAATAATCTAACAGCTACAAAGAATATTTTAATCCAAAAAAATAAATGCTTTTTCAATTTTTCGAAAATGCCGACGACTTTGGGGCCCTTTAACGGCACTCCGTATTAGAGCCCGGACTTGAGCTTCGAGCGAGACTCGAGACTCTCGAAAAAATCTCGGGTCTCGAAAAATCTCTAAAATTCAGTTTTATTCGAGACGAGATTCTTGTTTCGACCGGGCTCTAATCCGTATTGTTTCCAGCCATATTTGCTGACCTTATCGGCAAGCCAATTCGCGTTCTTTGAAAATTGTGTCAACATAATCACCTAAATGGAAATAGAAATTAAATTTTAATTTATATTTAATTTAGCCGACACTGACTATGAGGAGTCAATTGGATGGTCCCATCCGCCAACATCGCCCCCGGTGTTGCCCAAACGTCTCTCTTGCGGCGCCCTCCGCGAAGTTTCCATACCGAAAATCAGATTCGGTTGAGCTATTTTGGCACTTTTTGTCTTGTTAAAAATAAAATAACCGTTTGATTTAAAAAACTTTTTTAACAAAAACTCCAAAAACAAAATCACAAAACAAAAACAGAGAAGGGACCAAAATGGAAAATAGCGTTCATACGGTCCAGACTCAAAATCGAACGAGCTTCCAATTTAAGCATTAATGAAAATTGTTAAATTCAAAAATAATGTTTATTTTTAAATTTCATAGTAAATTTTCCCGCTTAAACGTGCGGCGGTTGTTTATATCTAAAGTCAAAAAGTTCCATCTTTAGGCGGACAAAAGTCTTAGGACAAAACTCCTGTCCGCAATCCTGCACTTTTTGGGCTTTTGCAGGATTTGCAGGATTAATCCTGCAGGATCCTGTCCTGCAAAAATTTTTGAATCCCAATCCTGCAACAGGATCCGCAAATTTGACTGCGGATCCTGCAATCATTAAATTTTGTAAAGGATAATGTCAAACTTCATCCAATAATGTTGTGGTGTAGTGGTTAGTGCTATGGTTAGGAAAGGCTTTGGTTGGGGTTCAAACCCCCGACCATGTAAATTACTTTTAGAGGTGGATGAAACAATTTCAAAAATTATTTTGATTTTTAAAATTAATTTTATAACAATTAATGTTAAATTTTCATTTTTTTGCTCCGCAAAATTGGGTGAATAGTTAAAAATGCATAACTTTGTTCAAAGTTGAATGATCTTAATTATTTTAGTGTTATAAAATGCAAAAAAATCACAACTACATTCAAAATTTAAGAAGTATTGGCCCATTTTCTTTAATTTTGTAGCAAATTTTCTTAAAAAACATTGTTAAATATTCAAAAAAATTCCCCCGGCGACGCCTATCGGCACCGCCGGCTTCTCCCATTCCTAAAAAGCTTTAAAAATAAATGCGCCAAAAAGTAGCAAATATAAGGACGATAAATGGATATAAAAAATTAATATTTTATGCTTTCCCACTGAAGACATTGCTGAAATTTTATGAAAAAAATTTTTTTGATAAGACTTTCTTCACCCCGACCCGAATAATTGGACGTTCTTAATCCCCAGCATAGCCAACCCGACCCCCGACTTGCCCAATCCTGAGGGGCCGGGGAGGAATCCTAATTTTAAGGCCAAAATTAATTTTTCAAAAATTTTTACTCAATCCTGCAATCCTGCGCAGGATCCTGCCTTCTATATGCAGGATTGCAGGATTAATCCTGCAGGATCCTGTCCTGCAAAAAATTTTGAATCCCAATCCTGCAACAGGATCCGCAAATTTGATTTTGCCGCACTCTACACTGAACCATCCCGCTTCGTCCAGTCCCAACTTTTAAAAAATGAAAATGGAAAAAATTCGGCGTTTCCTTCTTTATCGGCATATTACGCTAGCAGGCAATCAATATGATACAACAAATAAATACAATATGTATAAGAAGCAAAAATGAAAAGTGTGACAAAACGGATAAAAATATATGAGATTTATCTTCAGAAAAAATTGTCATAGCTTTATACATTGGGTTTAGTTCAAAATCCAAAATAAATGTCGAAATTTTGATTGTTCCTGAACTGCTTCGCTTTCCTTTTCATCGTCCACATTATCCCATTCTAATTCTCTTTCACTCCTATGAGTGAGCGCTCCTTCTCTTGATAACTGGCGGACACCAAAATTTTTGTTCAAAATGATATACTAGACCTTTAAAAAGGGACTTCCAAAATTTTGTTAAAACATTGAAATAGACAACAGGTACATTTAGATTATTTCAATTACACTATGTTTTGAATTTTAAAGGAATTTTTAAAAAACCACCAACCCTACCGTTCAGTTCTGCCCTGTTGTCCTTAATTAGGTTTAATTTTGGCCAAAAATCGAAAATTATCTACCTTAAATTGATTCGGCCCAATGTCGCCCAACGGGATTACAATTTTGTTTTCCTCGATACAACTGAACAAATACGACCTTATTTTTTACCCTTTTCAAAACCTATAATCCGAATTCGTTTATTCAAAATTTTTAAAATTAAAATGGTATAAACTTATTATATTTTGGGCAATTGGGTCTTTTAGACGTTAGATCCAAATCCTATATATCTGAAAATACTGTTGTAAAAAAGGTCTTTCATCGGGTTAAAATTTAAATTAGGTCGAAAAAGAAATTCAATTATACTCCTTCTGAAACCTCTTCACTCTAAATAAAACCCCTTTTAGAAAAGGAAATACTTGTGCTCAATCGTAAGTGTCACGTTCTGGTAAGTTTCGGGAATAGGATCGATGCCAAAAAGTCCTTGGCATTTCCGCTGGTAAAGTAGGTAATGCATAATGAATGGGAAGGAGGGTTCATTGCTTGACGGATGCCAATGTTGAGCTCATTTTCGAGTCGCCATCTTTCGTCAACTGGATGTTTCTAAAATTTTATGTTTTATAGAGAGAATTGAGGACGGACGATAAAATTGAGGCGTTCAAAAAGGAGAGAATGACTGAAGACGGCAGATTACAGTTTTTAATTTAACAAATTCTTTCATTAAATTATTTTTAACATTAAATAAAATATTCATTTTGATCATTTAATTTAGAAATTTTAATATTTTTAAAATTAGTTTATTAAACATTATTAAGCAATGCACCAAATTCGAACTTACCACAGCATTGGAAATTTGGATAATTGCCAGCAGAATTAAGGTAATTTTCGATACGTCCAGCATGGGCCTACATTGATTCAGTAACTGGAGTCAATTGATCGGCACATCTAAATCCATCCATTCCTCAAGTTTATTGCTAAAAAATTATGTAAAATAAACTCTATGTTTACCCTACATATATTGTTGTTTAAATTTTGTATACAATCAATGCTGAAGAAGCAGATTATAAGTAGTAATTGTGAGGAATATCAGCTTAGAATAAAGCAAACGTTAACGACGTTGATAATATTATGTCCAGTAAAAATTCTAACTGAATTTAACCACAAAAGCGACCAAAACAGAATGACTGATAAAACTTTGGGTTTTTTGAGCACCACCGATCACTCCCACACAAATTGTCACCAGAAATTTAATTTACACGCTAAAAGTGATGACTGTCCCTTTTGCTCATCTTCTGAACGGCCGGCCATTTACATCAGAAAAAAAATTAGCTATTTCCGAACCTAATTTATGTGGCTAACGATGGCGATGAACGCGAACGAACGAACGAACAGTCATCGCTTTGAATTGGTTAAAGTTAACACCACTAGTTTTATGGACGATTATTGTAAGATTTAAGAAAAATTTTAAATTAGGGTCGACACCTCGACCCCCTTAATTTGGAATTAAACAATCATTATGAAAAGCCTCCAATAATTTTAATGAGTCACAATTATTTATTGCTTGATTTTTAGAAGGCATTGTAGTCAATATAAATCAATATTTCAGTTTTTTGTGAATAAATCCATAGTTTACCAATTTCGCGTTTTAGTTCATTTACCAAAAAAGTACCCTTTAAAATGACTTTTCCTTGGATCAAAAATGCACCCCCTAAAGATCTGTCCGAATTTTATTTTAAATATTTTTTATAATTTTCAAAACATGTAGAAATAGTAAAAAAATTAATTTTTAAAAATTCAATCGAAATTTTTGCACAGTTTTCTTAACAAAAAACATTAATTTAAAAAAATGTTCCCGACGGCGCCTGTCAGCAGTCTGAACTCGACGACGCAGCTGCTGTTGTATTTAATTTAACCACGCACATAACCTACTTTACATTTGTGCTATTTATGGTATATCTTATATCTATGTCTTTTGCAAAACTAAAGATTATCAAAGAAGTTGAGTTATTAAACAATAATAATAAAATATGTTAAGCAAACTTTAATATTAGTAAGTTAAAATAAATTGATTGAACAATTAAATTTTTATACGTAAACCGATCAATATAAATGCTTGCAAAAAATAAAATTATATAATCAATAAAACAACTATCGTAAAAATAGGAAAATCATAAATTAAGAGACAACTTAATTAAGCACACTTTCTTATGTAAATATTAATTTAATTTGAGATTCATTATGACCTCAGGGTAATCTTTCGTTTGTAATAGTATTTTCTATATTTTTTTTAATAGAAACATTTACAAATTTGGATAATGACCAAATGTTATTTAGATACCTAATACACAGCTTTTTTCTCGCTCGATGATGATAACACCTTAAAAATGCATACTTAATACCGTTTTACTTATGCTTTTCATTTCCTTTTATTTATTTTTAAATTTAATATTAATTCCATTGTTTGGGTTTTGAATCTTTTTGTCAGCTTTTTTATATTTTCCACTTTTAATAAAATTATTTTATGTGCCGGTCTTTTAAATTTATTTGTTCAAATTAATTATAAACGATGAATATTTTCTATTTTTATAGCTTAATTCCATTTTAACTGAGTTATGTTTTATAATTTTAATATTTTTTAAACATTTATATTTAATTTTTTTTCTTGAACTGTAAGGTGTTGTTCACATAAAAGAAAAAGCGAGAATATATGTGCCTTTCTCGCGCGAGTCCAATACTCGTAATTTAATAATTTTTTATTTTACAAATTCGCAACAAAATAGGAATGGGCTAAGCGACATCAACGCCGCAACTGTTAAAAGGTTTTCTATATCGTTTTGCAGATTTAATTATTTTCAATAACCAATTAAATTTGTTCGTTTTTATGTAAATTTTAAGTTGATGCTTTATTTAGATAAACAAATATTTTAATTAAATTACTTCACTTTCTACTAAATAATACAAACGGATAAGACCTATAATATGCGGAAAATCATAAATAAAATGGAACAAAGGTGGTTACAAATAAAAATTGGTAAAGAGAAATATGAAATCTAACCAAACCATAAGATGGTCAATTTAATTTATCCAATTCATCGTTGAAAAAATCTTTAAAAATTTAAGAACATTTGAATATTTATTTAACTCTAACTGATAATTTTGCGTCATTATAAAATAAAGCAAGATAAATAACTATATTAACTATTTAAATAAATTTTTTTAAATAGCAATAACAAAAGAGGCAGACTATTTGCTGTTCTGATATTTTTACACTGCAATTACCCCAAGCAAGCCGACAAATTATTACTGTATAAATGCCAAATGAAAATGCTTTTACCAAAAAAATCAGCAAAAACAAGTTGGGTTTTTTAAAAAAAGAACAACATTATGAATAAATAGCACATAAAAATGTCAAAAAAAATATAATTATATGTATTTAGATTCTGTGCCCTTAATCACAGAGTTATCAAGCACTAGAAGCAGGTGAGAAGAAAATGCAGCGCCAAAATTGGTGCTAGGTCGTTTTGTAAATTCCTTCACTATGGGCGTTTCGTAAATCCGCCAGGGGGTTTCGTAAATCCGCCAGGGCGTTTTGTAAATCCGCCACATAGATTTTATGAAGTAGTTTTAGACATTATAACTTTATACATGCCGCAATAAATCAGTTAAACCTTATATCATTGGAAAGCTCTAAATGAGTAGAAAAAGCAATACAGCAAAGTTGAAGTGTTTTGATAAGTTTCAAAAAAGTTATAATTTAAACTTGCCAAATATCGAATTGTTTCGTGGTTTTCTGATTATAACTTTTTAAAACTTTGATTTACTGCTTAGTTTAGTTTTACAAACAGCTTCTACTCATTTGGAACTTCACATGTGAAATGTTTTATATATTAATTCAGTTAAATGTTAGTAAAAACCCTATAATGTCTTCAAATAAAGATTCCTCTTAATTGAAAAATCATAAAAATAACAAAATTTATTAATGCACTTGAAAAAAGCCTCAAGATAAAATTAAAAATTATAATAAAAATATTTAATATTTCATTTTAAAATTCTAAATGCACTATATTGGCGATGAAACAAAAATGTTATTATTAGGTATATCACAAGCAGCTACACTCACTGAATTCATTTTTGAGCATTCGCTTTGAAGATAAATTTATTTAATACATTGATTCAATAAAGTTAGTTTTTTTTGTTGCTTGTTTTTTGGTTTATACTTCTTATTTTAATATTAGTTTATTTACTTAAAAATTTAATATTGTAATTGTTGACTTGTTTGGTAATCTTTTTATTTTATTTGTCATTTTGACTTAAAATAAAATTATTTTAAATTGTAATTTATGTTTTAATTCTTTGTTTTATTTTGGATGAACGGCGTCAAATTGTTAAATTTGCAATTGGTCTCCCGGTTCACGGCCCCTTGTGTAATGATGGCGTTGCGCTCAGTCTGCGCGTGTTCAAATTATTTACTTTTACCTGCTCTTGTGCTTAATAATCTTTTGCGATTGTACCAAAAGCAGAATAGAAACTAAGTACAATTTTCTTTTTTTTATTTACGACATTTTTATGTGTTATCATTGAGCATTGTTAAAATTTAAAAAAAATTTAACTAACACCAAAGCCGGATAGAATAACAGGGGAAAGCTTATATAGGATGTTTTTTAACCCGCGCCAACAAGTAGGCACAATTTTTCCTCCAAATAAATGACTTAAATTGTTTTTTAAAAAGAAAATTTTCTGACGGATTGTCCACTGACGGATTGTTCTCTGACGGATTGCCTTCTGACGGATTGCCCTAGCTTTGTGTACAGATGGTCTTGAGATCTGGAGCTAAACAGATTTAATTCATTATTCATAAAAATTTTCAACAATTCAAAAACAATTTATTGTAAAATAACATCAAATTATAAATTTATTCTTTTACAATGGAGGATGGCCGGCCGCAAGAACCATAATTTTAAAGAAAAAAACCCCTGCGTTATTATAAATCATTAGATTCAGTTTTAAATAATAAATCATTATTTGTTGCAAAAAAACAAGTAAATCAAATGCAATCTTTCTCTCCATCAATGCAAAATTGTAATATTAAGCCATCAATAAATCTTTCGAGAAAGGATAAAGTAAAATAACATGCAGTCGAGTTCCTACAATTTGAAAAAAATCCCATTATATATTTTAGCTTTAAATGATTGCGAATATTAGAAAAATAATAATAAAAATATGTCTTATCTTTACAAATAACAAAAATTCAAAACAGTAAAAATTATTACAAAATCAAGAACATAACACATAAATATGTAATCAATACAAATAAAAGATAATTTAACCGTAGACCAAATGGGACAGGAAGCAAACACGTTACGTTTGAACAAAAAATTCTGGTTCATAATAAAGATATTTAAATTTTATTCGTTGACGTTTTGATTTAAAATAGATAAAAAAATAATAATTGATAAAACTTTCTGAAAATTTTAAAACTACTTAAAAATACCCTATATTTACTACGATGCCTTAATATATCTAAAGTTGCGAAGAGCGATAAATTAGAATACCAGCCGCAGCAGAAACTAGAATGCTACTTTCAACATAACAAACCTTTTAAAATATAAAATTGCTTAATGTTAATAAAAAAAATATTAATATAAAATGTGTAGAGACTAATTATAAACGCTTTTTACTTTAATGATTTAAAAAAATGGATATATATAAATAAATTAAAAATAATTTTTTATTTATGCGCTAGCTTATTATCGCTGTAACTATTTTTAAATTAATTACACCAGATAAATAAAAGCAAGCACATAAACTATGATGGTTTGTTTTGTCATAAGTTAATATTCGGGAAAAATAATTTAAACTATGTTTAAAACCCCATTATAAACAACCAAAATCGTAATTGAAAAAATAATATATGTTATAGGACTCTTTTGACGAGGGAGATGCATTCGGTTATCTCTTTCTGTCAACAAGTGACCTGGCCAAAAAAAGGATAAATGACTGGCTGATTAATGCCCTTAAGAAATTGGAAGAAGAGGAGGCAAAAGTTATGCCTAAAAAAAATCTTTTTAATAAAAGAAACATGTTGTTTAAACATTAAAAATTAATTCGCGTAAGTAGAAAAAAGCCAAACCTTAAGTTTGGTTATATATGAAAGGTCCTTCGAAGGGGGAATTTTCGATTAATATAATAAAAGTTAAATTTTATATGTAATATTTATATGTAAATTTTGATAAGACAACGATTTAATTTTAAAATCATAACAAATTATAAATATGCGTTTGATGAATCGTAAGATCAATAGTAAAAAATAAAAAAATATTATAGATGTAAAATATATATTCTTCTTCAACGTCAAAAATGAAATTTTCTAATTTCGTTTGAATATTAGTGCTAATTGGAATCTTATTTTATGTAGTTAAATAAAAATATTCTATTATCACAAACTAAAAATTATAATAGGACTAGTTATTAAAAAATTTAAAAAGTAAATTAAATCACTAAACTCAATCAATAAACTTTACAAAAAACATAATTTAAAAATAAAAATAATTATACATTTAAACTTTTTTTTATTATTTGTCTAAAAATTAAAATTTGACGAAATCCACTCAAGCCCGGATATTTAAATAATACTTATATATTAACGCTAAAAATATAAAAGTCTAATTTTACTAAAACAATATTTATTAAAAACATAAACTTAAATCGTTATCTTAGTCTAACAGTAAGTTAAGAGTTTTAAATTCAATATTTTTATTCCAATATTTAAATATTGATTTAAATAAATAAACTGTTAGTCCAAACCGTGCATATTAAATTAAAAAAGAAAAATTAAAATAAATAAAGAATAGAAAGATTGATTTTGTTTATTGAACGAATGGACAAAAAAGCAAAATATAATAAATACAAAATTGACAAAATATGATGATTCTTTTTAAATAAAACAATGAGCTACATGTAAATTTGCCACTCGGCCAACTCACACGGTAGGAGCGTGCAGACTGGTGAAGTCTTCAAAAAAATAGTTTCTAATAAAATATAAAATTTTCATTCAACACCTTTGAATATTAAAATATGATTAAAAATAAGAAAATGAATTTTTAATAGAACAAAAAAATAAGGCGAAAATAAAAAACTTGATTCATAAAGAATAAAGCATGCATTGAATTTAAACTTGCAGTTATTATTTGTAATTAAACATTTATTTACGACCAATAAAACATTAAATTTGCAAAAAAACAAAATATCTAAAATTCATATTAAAAAATTTAATTTATTAAAATTTTAATTAACAAAGAAATACAAGTATGTAAATTGTAAAATTTAAAATAAGATTTATTAATTAAAAAATTGTAACCAAGATATATTAAATATGGAACAAATTTGGTTATAAAAAGCCAGTTGCCTGTTACTATCAGAACAACGTGCAACATGTGATGACGCTTATGCTTCCTGCGATTCAGCACGGTCTTGACGATTTGCAACGCTATGGACTCAGTGCGTGACAATGTATGCACCGGCCGTCGCAGTCCATCAGCCGGCTCTTCGAATCAATTGCTTAGATGCTAAAATTTTAAACAATATGACGCCGGTTGTTCAAAGATAAAAAATTACATTAATATTAAATTATATCTTTAAAAATTTTAAATAAATTTTTATTAATTAAAAATTAAATTAAATTGATACACAATCAATTGAAAATGACTTTTCTTGGACAAACATAAATTAAATTTTTTACTCTTTTTTTGTAATATATTTACGAATTAATGTTTTACAAAATATTTATCCTTTGACGTAATATCGCCGAAAATGAAAAAAATGAAATTGTATGTAAAAGAGAGGACTGAACCTCACAACAATGTGATAAATATCTCTGGTTATGGTGTAAGTTAAATAATTTGAGATTTACACATTTGCAATAAATTTATTATACGCGTGACGATCACATAATTATAATAAATTTTAAAGATTATAACAGCAATCTATAAAAGACATTTCGAAACTTAGAAACAAAAGATATTTAAAATCGCTAAATGCTTTTGCCAGTCTCATTTTAGAATCGAACATAATGGGTGTAAATTCAACAAAATTAATAAGAATATTAACCTTTTATATGTTTATTATATGAAATCTAAGAAAGTGATCAAAGGTTGAATGACAACCTGTCAGACCAACACGCACGGCGGCGCACTGAATTTGCTTACAGCAATAAATAAATTTTATATAACAAATCTAATATACTATATTTCGGTTGAAGAAAATTGATACATTCATATTTGCCCACCTATAGAAAATAAAAGATAAATAATTTTGAAAAAATTTTCATGTATTCTTAACGTGATGATGAATGATAAGGCTTCGTGAAAGCGTCGCTTTACGGGTGCAAAAGCTCTACTAATAAAAAAAATGTTTAAAAATGAATATATTAGTGCATTAAAGAGGAGCTAGTTTGGAGTGTGCTCTTGTGCCTTTTTAAAGAATTATGGAAACGACAATAAAATCAGTAAAATAATAATATAAGTTTATATAGAAATTAACAAAATGGTTTGTTAAACAACAAATTAAATTTTAATTCATTTTTATTAATGACGAAAGATAATAAAAATGACTAAATACATAATATGTTTTGAAACAGAAAATTTCAATAAAAATTAATTATTTTACTTTTAATTCATCTTGTTGCGGAAAAGGCCAATTCCTACATGGGCCCCATTATAAATATTGCAAAAGTAATAAATAATATTAATAAAGCAAAATAATAATTTTAATTTATACGATTTCCTGCAATAAATTACTATTTATTTTGCTATTTTATTCCTATGCGAATCAAGTGGATTTTTCTTGTGTGCTCGATTTGAAATTTTGGTGACAAATCGCCAAATTTTTAATATTGCAAGATGGTTTAGAATTTTCTTAACATATATTAGGGTAGGCCGGGATCAATCGGGATTATCCCGGGTTTGTGAATCCCGGTCCCGGTTTTTGAAAAGTTGAAATCCCGATCCCGGTCGGATAAGGATTAGCCGGGGAAAAAGTGCAGGCCCATTGCCAATTTAAATGTATCTTGCAATTGAAAATAAGGAAACAAACAAAAGACTGTTCTGTTTGTCAGAAATCTACTTTTTTTATAAAGAAGTGAAAAAGAGTTGTAATTCTCAAGCATCTGTTATTATAGTTTTTTTAGATTTTTTTGTTAATAAAGAATTTTTTAATAGCTTATGATTTTGTTTTGCATTTGAACAATTTTTAAGAGGTATCTCCTAAAACTCCAAGCACGGGGGCCAAAACTTCATCCCTATTATCTCCTGGAACAAGATTACTGTCCCACGATTCTGTTTTTGTTTTTATATAAATATTTATAGTAAATATTTAAACTTAAATTATTTACTTTTGTTAATTTTTATTATCAAACTTGTTATGTTTTGAACAAGAAGAAGTAACAACATTTTCAATAAATGTTCTGTGTGAAATACACATCCCATTTTGGTTAAACTAAATGGTGTTTTTAAAAAGAAATACCAGAATGATGATTAAAAACGAGATCAAATTGTGATGGGAGTAAAAAACAAAAAAGATCTCCAAATGGCACAAATACAGACACCAAAAAAGATGGCGCCGATGAAGAACAAACAGATCATGAAAAGAAAGAATATGAGTATTCATGCTGAAATAACTTTTAAATATATCCAAAATCTTTTAAAGTCTTCATTCCATCATAAAATAAAATTCAATGTTTAGGCTTTACAATTATAAAATCTTTTATAATTTGCTTGGCTAAAAACCAAATCAATTTTAAAATAATATTAATGAGTGTTAATGAATAATCAAAACAAACGAAAGTTTTTAAATCTTTCAAACTAAAAATTAACTTTTATAAATTTAACAATTTTATTCATTTTAACACATTTTAAAATATAAACCAATCTTATTTCCCTGACAATCCCATTGTTAGCCAAAAAAGTTGACGGGAAACTAAAACATTTTTTAAACTCAACGCAATATTGTAATAACGTATGTTATTTTAAAAAGTCCATTCTCACAAAATCAGATCCTTTACAAAGTACAAAACAGTGTTTTCCCACGCTACATAATTTAACAACTTCTCTAACTAATTTTGCAGTTGGATAAAATAAATTAAATTTTACATTATTATTCTAATTATGCTCTGATATTCCATATTAAATGGAATAAAAGGTAATCTATAATTAATTAACAATCTGACGTTATGTTTTGCACGCGGTTGTGGGTTACCTTAAATCTTAAATACAATACACAATTAATATAAAACCAAATTACAAATATCCAACAAAAGCTTTTAATTATGTATCTGCTACACACCGCATCTTATTGTTTGAAGAGGCCATACGGAATAACGGAAGAAAACAGTTTATTTTTTTTGATTTCAACTAGCAAATTAATCCTTTAAAACAGGCTTAAAGTTAGCTTTAAAAAATTCTTTTAATTATATGAATAATCTTATTTTTTATTTATTATCTTGTAGTTTTTATTTCCAATTATTTTTTTGATAAGCAAATTGGAAAGACGTCTTTTAAACGACAATTTGTGGACGATCGTCTTGCGCTGATTATTGAAATAATTTTAACTATTTTTTTATTAATAAATTGTTTGTGTGGTAAAACTTGCTTCTAGATTGTATCTATTTCAAATATCGTGCTATTCAATTTGTTTATTATTAAATTTTTATTCTATAGATAATTGTTGTATGATAAATAATAATTAGATTAAATTTAATTATCATGCACCAATAAATACTTTTCTTAGCATAATAAAATGTATTAAGTTTCATCAATATATAATTGCATTTATTTATGATTCAAATCTAAAATAACAACAACTAAAGAGTGAGTACGCAGGCACCGCAAACAAAAAAAAAACAGCGGCATAGAAGCAATATTTATTTGATTAAATATAAATAAATAATCTTAGTTGTTTAAAGAAAAAAAAATGATAAAATTTTTAAATAATCATTATAAAGCTTAAAAAGAACAGAAATTTTTTTTAAACAGAAAAACAAATTTATTTAATAACAATAACTATGAAAAAATAATGAAATTTGGTAATAATAACCTTTTTCTGTCGAAGACGAAGAGATGGATCAATGTTTGATTATTGGGTCAGCATAGCCTGCAGGAATGTTTCATGAAAAAATAATTTTAAGGTTATTTATTTAAACTCTTTACCACAAAGCAACACACAACTATAAATAATATTTATTGATCGGTTGGGAGGTCACAAATGGTCAAATGTAAATGATGGGGGCGAAGAGCCCGGCTCTTCTCTCCAACAAAAAGCTCATTTGATATTAAGAATGATATAACTTCAGACGATCGCAAAAGCTAACGCGGCTCGAAATATGTGTAAATAAAAATTAATAATGTAATAAAAAATACCTAATTTAAAGAACTGATGGCGAAGAGTCACCGGAACAAGTGCACAAAAAGACATTGTAATAATTTAAAATACAATCTATTTACAAAAGTTAAATTTTGAAAATTTAAAACTCAAAATATTTTAAATCAAAACAGAATAAAATGGTGAATTATAAAAATTATATTTATGCATTTAAAACGTTTTTAAATTTAAATAAATGTCTTAACATTACAAGCGCCTAGTAGAAAAAAATTGATTGGTTTAAAATGAAGTGGTCGGAAATCCCATTGTTAGCCAAAAAAGTTGACGGGAAACTAAAATATTTTTTAAACTCAACGCAATATTGTAATAACGTATGTTCGTCGGACTTAGACAGAATTAGTCAATGTCCGGAATTGAAAGGCACACCCCGCTTCTTCTTTAGAAACCCAAAAGAAATGAATATCAAATGGGATATTTTGTCCTTTGGCGAAATGTTCGGGAAATACATTACAAAAAGGGCCA
Organism: Globodera pallida; assembly: GCA_020449905.1. NCBI lineage: Eukaryota > Metazoa > Nematoda > Chromadorea > Rhabditida > Heteroderidae > Globodera > Globodera pallida. Next base: position 1,867,583 of record JAIXHY010000022.1, on the reverse strand, counting down.
GAAGAGTCCTACATGTTATTTTAAAAAGTCCATTCTCACAAAATCAGATCCTTTTACTTAGTACAAAACAGTATTACGAAAAGGTCATCTACAAAATAATTCTTGAAAAACTTGACAAAACTGTTCTAAAAAAAGTGCCGCATGACCATTGGCTGCTAAAATAAAAAGCTATTAATAAATACTTTAACCAAAAATTTAATTTTTCTAAATTTTTATAAATATATATTTTTTTAATTTTATAAAAAATACTTTCTGGGCTTTGTTTTGAAATGGAAAATTAAACAAAAATATTGAAAATAAATCGTAAATATATAATTTATTTTGCCAAAATTATAGTAAATGTTTCAAAATGAAGGAATTTACACATGCCAGAAACTTTTATATAACCAAAATAATCATTGGCAAACAGCGTAGAAGAAATGAATAAAATTGTACTTTAAATAAAAAATGATTTAACATAATAAATTAAAAAATTATTAATAATACAAAAAAAAGGAATGAGGCGCTCATCGTAGGCTTCATGGAGAGAGAGGAATGCGAGATCATGATGAACCGTGAGGCAGGTTAGTTTTTCTAAATATTTTAAGGCTCTTTCCTTTTAAAGTATATACAAAAAAAAGAGCCAAATACATCAAGCAAATATGATACGGTTAAAGCTACGGCACAAGAAATTCTGGCACTGGCTTGAGCCAAATTAAAACTTAATTTACTTAAAAAACCAAAAATTAAATATTTGCAGAATTCAAAAATAACTTATTAAAAAAACATAATATTATTATATGAATTTCAAAAAATACATGAATATGTATAAAAAAAATAATTTCATCTAATTTTCATACACTCGATTATTATTAAATAAATATGCACCCTACTTATTATTATAAAATCATTTTAAATGCAAAAGAAGACAGCAGGACAGAGAATTGTTTTTCTATAAATAAAATAAATATATTATAATACTACGGCAGTGAAAGATAACAGTCAAATATCAACTTTTTATATTAAAATTCTTTTTGCACAATTCAAAATAACAGAATATACAATCAATTGAAATCTACGAGAAGATACAAGAGCATAATAATTTTGAATTAGGGTTGCCCCCGACCCCGACCCCGTCCCCGACCCTGCAAATTTAGGCCTTTTTTCGGGGTTTTCCCCGACCCCGACACTTCTGACCCCGAAAAACCCCGACCTCGAACCCCATCCCCGACTCGGGGTTGGGGTTAATATACACCCCTAAATTAATGCTTATTTACCTATGATTGATTGGCTTATTTCTAATAATTAATTTGTCAATTTTTAGTTATAACATTTCTATTACTAAAAATGTCGGAGATTTGGTCGTTTTTCAATAAAATTTCATCAAATGAAACCGCCCTGTGCACAATAGTGATCATAATGTTTTTTGCCACTTTAATATTTTAAGCACTATAAGTTACCGATTTAGTACAATTAAGGAGAATATTTCAATTTATATTTAATTAGAGTCCGGTAGAAACAAATGCCGTTAACATTTTCTAATAATTCTTTAATTGCATGCTAATTCATGTATTCAAGTTAATACACATTTTTAACATTAATTTTTGTATTTGTTTTTGTCTTTTATTTTAAATATTACTTTTTCTAGTTTCAATTTTGAGCCGTTTAACCTTTTAATTGTTATAATTGAAATTCTTTGTAATTGCATTACTTGTTTTCAAAATTTTATAATATTTAATAGTACTTGGGTTCAATAATTTGGTTATGTTTTAAATCTTTTTACCAAACACGCGATGGCTGACCTTTAGCAAGTGTAATTGTGACTAGCGTGTGTCCATGCAAAAATGAATAATAATTTGTGAATTTTTTAAAATTTACTTTTACTCAAAATTGTGAGTTCTTGAATGAAGAAATTGTTTCATATTGCGTGTACACGCGATTTTTTTTTTAAATTTATGAAAAAATTATTTTTTTTAGTTTTTAGATTTTTTAATGTTAGTAAGAGCAAGAAGAAAATTTGTTAAATTGACTTGTTAGATCCTTCATAAGTACTATATTATTTATTCTTTAAATTATTGTTTTAGAGAAAAATTTTTAATTATCATCAGAAAGTTTAATTTTGTAATTTAATTGCAATAAAACAATCCACGGGTATTTAATTTTGTATTTAAAATAAAAATAGGAAAATATATTTTGATTTTATTTTTTTATTGATTTTTTAGGATTTTGTTTGCAAATTTTTACCATACTTAATTATCGCCTATTTATGTAAGGTTGAAGGCTTGAATGATCAATTCCAACCAATTGATAATGCATATGATAATAAATTTCGTATTTATATTTCTTTTGATAACACAATTTATTAAATTTCACACACTTAGCATATTTTAGATTTCCTTTATCCTGGTCTCTTCACACTGATCCAAGAAGTTTCACCGATGCCGTCTCCGAATTTGGTTCGGGACTCAAAAACCTTTTCTAAAGAAATTTTTTTATACAATAACAAACGATAAAGTGAGCTCAGATTATGGGGCAATAGGGAACGGTTTTAAAATTCAAAATTTAATATCTTTATAAAATATAATTTTTATAATTGCGAGAATCATACGTTGCTTTTATTTGGTTTGTGGATAATAACTCAAATTAATTGCAGATTCTGGCAAAACAGTGTCATCTCAATCTGGTTCGTAGACATAAAAATTTTGCTTTTGGTCAGTAACTTTTAAAAGATAAAAATCAAATCTTTCAACTTTATTCAACTTGTTTTTAAATATAAAAATGTCACTTTTTTATGTTTGGTATTTAGCCCTTTAACTGAAATTTATATTGTGTAAAAATCAATTATAAGGAACACTGAATCGGGCTCGCCGCGGGACAAAAGATGAAATGTCTAATGTGGACAATGTGAAATAAGGCAAATTTTGAAAACTTGCAAATTTAATTTAATTATAATTTTATTTTTTGAGTCCATAACATAATGCCTAATTTTTTGTTAATTTAATGCCGATTTATTAAGCAATTACTTCTCTAAAAACAAATGCTTTTATTTTGCAATTTTAATATCAATTATATATTAAGAATTTCAGCTGCATTTTGCAATTTTAATATTAATTATAAAATATTAAGAATTTTAGCTGGATTTTGCAATGATATTTTAATATGTCTTTTAATAAAACATGTAAAATTATGTGTTTAGTTATACAAATTTTACAATTGGAGATCAAATTACTAAAAGATTAATTAACAAAAATGCAATAACATGTGCTATATTAAAAAAAGTTATAGTATATATGCCGAGGCTGCGCATTTATACACAAATTTAATAGAAAATAAACCAAAACTATATAAACTAAAACCTTTAAACTTTAACAAATTATAAAAATATACAATGATGTTCTGTTATTTATTATTCGTTCTTTTTTAAAATAAAGGTCGCTATAAATTAAATACAGAAAATAATCATTGGTATTTGTACACACATACTTATATTATAAATATTTTAAATGATTGATTAATGCTTTTCTGTGCTCTCAGTAACAACCGGAGCCGCCCTCACGACAAAGATCCGGATGGAAACAACGAGTTTATTTATATATAAAGAGTGAAAAATATAAACTAATATAAAATTTTACAATATTAATTTAAATAGTCCACTATCAATATAGCTAATTAAAAGTCTGATACTTTAAAGCAAATAAAAAAATTAGAAATTTATTACTATAAAAGGCATAAAAATTACAGCAACTTATTCTATATGCCTTTATTGTTGAAATGTATATAAACAAATATTATAAATTCACTATGTTTATGTTTTCCTTAAATATTTTATGTTTTAACTGAAGGAAATACAACAATTTACAAATGGAGACCATTTCAACACTGGGGGTTTTGTATTTTAAACAAAGAAATTTCTGTTTCTAATTATTCAACTTCTATAAGATTAATTTATAAATATCCTTTAGAGTAGTCATTATTTAAGGCTTTTCCGTTTATTGAAATCAATTAGTATTTTTGATTTTTAGTAATAATTTGCAATTTTAAGCCTTTTTTTTTTGATTCACATACTTATTTGACCTCGTTCTATACCCATTTACCAAATAATCGAGTGTTGATCATTGTTTGCTTATAAGCCTGAAGTATACGAGCCAGACATCCGAGACGTGACGAAGTTCGTGACCGTGAACATCCCGGCCGCGTCCCGTTTATGGCTGCGTCCTGTGGAAGACGTTGAACCCAAACGCCGTGGTTGCTGAAGGATCTACAGTTTATTAAACAACAAAAAAGATACGATTTTGCGACAAAAATATCAGACGCTTTTATCAGCATTCGATAATTGCCAGCAGAACAATTAAATAAAATTTGTAAACCTAAACAAAAATAATAACTATTCAGCTTAAAATAAATAATATATTAAATAGCATGATAAAAATTAAAAATGTCAGAAAGCTTCAACATAATTAATTATAAAATAAACAATTATTAAATATCATTTTTACATATAAATGATTAGATAAGAATTATTTTAAAAATACCTTTAAACCATTTTATAATTATAAATGCAAAAAATGTCTGAATATAATTAGAAAACAAACTATTTATATATATATAATAAAGAATTTTTATTTTTGTAATAGAAACATATGCGATGAAATTTGCCGATTGAGTCGCCTAGCCAAATAAATGTGAAAGACGAATTCGTTGAAATTTTTGTCGAAAGAGAAATTGTATCAAATGTTTGAGACGTCTAAGAATTTTTCGTGTGTGAGACAACTTTGGTTATTGCCTATTGGTCTATTGGTCTGTCTTCCCGTCACCAAAAATGAGTTGTAGGTTCGAATCCTCTCCCACGTATCAACAGTTTTTGAAAGTTTACACTAATTTTGACAACAATTTGCCATGGGAAAGAGCCCGGCAATGCCAATAAGCGCGGCCTGGAGATTTAGAGATTTTAACTAATGTTTAAGAAAATAGCTTGGCAATTTCACAAACATTTAAATTGAATTTCTACCCTGATTTGTCAGGGTTTTCTTAATTTTTAAGGGTTTCCTGATTTTAAAAAATTTGGATAAACGGCCAATTCACTCCCTCCATGCAAGAAAAAATATATTAAATAAAAAATGTTATTTCTTAAGGGCAAAAATTGTTTTTTTAAAAACTGTATTTTTTGTCCCACTTTCGAAGTCTCTTTCGTTTCGATTTAGATTCCGATAATTTCAAGGGTTTTTTGTTTTTCTTACAAAAATTGAAATAAAAAACTTCGATTTTGAAGTCAATTTCGATTTCGATAAATTTTTCTTTCGACGCACCCCTGCTTTCAATAACCCCAAAATTGGGCTAAGCCCTGATTTGTCGCATTTAGGACAATAAACTTTTTTGACCATAAAATCGAGCAACCCTATTGGGGGAATGGATTGGCCCTAAAGTTTTGGAGATGTCCAACGCCTGACGCAGTGCAATTAGAAATTCATTTATCTTCGGAAAAAATTGTCATAGCTTTATACATTGGGTTTAGAACAGATTCAAAATCCAAAATAAATGTCGAAATTTTGATTGTTCCTGAACTGCTTCGCTTTCCTTTTCATTTTCCACATTATCCCATTCTAATTCTCTTTCACTCCTATGAGTGAGCGCTCCTTCTCTTGATAACTGGCGAACACCAAAATTTTTGTTCAAATGATATACAGACCTTTAAAAAGGGACTTCCAAAATTTTGTTAAAACATTGAAATAGACAACAGGTACATTTAGATTATTTAATTACACTATGTTTTGAATTTTAAAACAAGCCAAGGAATTTTAAAAAAACCACCAACCCTACCGTTCAGTTCTGCCCTGTTGTCCTTAATTAGGTTTAATTTTGGCCAAAAATCGAAAATTATCTACCTTAAATTGATTCGGCCCAATGTTGCCCAACGGGATTACAATTTTGTTCTCCTCGATACAACTGAACAACGACCTTATTTTTTATCCCTTTTCATAACCTATAAACCAGAATTTGGTGTTCCGGAAAGTCTGTATGGCCAGAATTAGGTTTTCCGGAAAGAATATGAACCAGAATTGTTGTGTTCTGAAGATCCAGAATGCAACTGAATTTCCTGCTCCGGAAAGCCAGCTGGACCAGAATTTGGTGTTCCGGAAAGTCTGTATAGCCAGAATTAGGTCTTCCGGAAAGACAATATGAACCAGAATTTGTTATTTGATGTTCAGAAAATCCAGAATGCACCAGAATTTGCTGTTCGGAAAGTCAGATGAACAGAATTTAGTGTTCCGGAAAGCCAAATTTTCTGGGCAAATTTAAAAATATTCAAAAAACCATCTAAACTGCACAAAATCACTTGCATTTACTAGCAACGAAGTCCTTATGCGCTTGGGCTTTTTCCCATCAACATTCTCCATCGACTCACACTAGTTCCTCTATTAGAACACCCGGGGGTTCTATTTTTCAACCCCCTCAAAAAGGGGGGTTCTATTAACTACCTATCATTAAATTAGAGATCGAATTTTGAAAATCCCGGATCAGGATCAGGATTTGGGAAATGACCAGGATCCGGATAAAAATCTTGTTTTCAGGATATCAAGCTCCTGTTGTGTTTTGCGGACCAGGATCAGGATTTTACAAAATTTTTGAAAACCATATTTGTGATATGCATGCATCTAATAAGAATATTTTTTTAAAAATCAATTTTGGCCTCAAAATCATTTAAAAAGCAAAACATTAAAATATATAACAACGAATTCATGCTTTTCTTGAAAGCCAAATGTGGCGAGAAGCTCATTAAAATGTTATAAAAGAGCCGGAATGACAATTTAGAACTATTTCATTTTTCATTTTTCTTTACAGGAATTCACTAAATTTTTTTAAATTCATATTTTTGATTAGAGTTGGCCAATGACTTATAATATTGGAGATAAAAATGGAGAAAAATAAAAGAAATTTTTACGCTTGAGTTATTTTCACAAATTTAACCAAAAAAGGTTTGGCCAATTTTGTAAAAAAAAAAATCAAAAATTGGGGGGGGGGGACTCTATTAGAGGAGGGGGGGGGGGGGTTATTTGAGATGGGAGGGGGGTCTAATAGAGGAAATGCGGTAAACTAATTACATTTGGGCAATTGGGTCTTTTTGACGTTAGATCATATCCTATATATCTGAAAATACTGTTGTAAAAAAGGTTTTTATCGGGTTCAAACTTAATAGGTCAAAAAGAAATTCAATTATACTCCTTCTGAAACCTCTTCACTCTAAATAAAACCCCTTTTAGAAAAGGAAATACTTGTGCTCAATCGTAAGTGTCACGTTCTGGTACGTTTCGGGAATAGGATCGAATGCCAAAAAGTCCTAGGCATTTCCGCTGGTAAAGTAGGTAATTCATAATGAAGCTAATTGCTCATTCATACACTCCTCATTCATTAACTTGTTTTGGAAGATTTCACTAAATTTGTATTTGCGTAGATTTTACAGTTTGAGACAGGGCTTCTATCGGCCAAACCCAAAAACGTGGAAAACGAGTTCTCAAAAATGTTGACCAAAAGGGCCCCCTTATGGTTTTTGGCCAACTTTGAGGGGCCATAACTTTCTTCATAATTTTTTCCGGCAAGAAATTTTTGCGGATTCGTAATCAGCTTGACGAGCGGAATCGATTGGTAGTGTTTTTATTCGGATCCAAGCCAGCCCCATATAAAGTAGAAATACCAACCCTTGTTTTCCTGAGTGCGCCATTTACGCGGACTCTTATTTTCGTAAAACTTTACCATCGAGCAAAACTTTGTATCATCATAGCGGGCTGATCTACAGGACGGCTTCTAAATTAAGAAAGAATTTAAAAAAACAACACATATTAATTAAATTTAAGCCACCACAAATTTTCGGAATAATAAAGGTTAATTGAAAAAGATTTAAGACGGTTTTACGCAATTCTGAAAAGTACTCGAGGTTATCGAGGTCGCTTATCACGAATATGACAACAAATTCATCAGGTGACATCACCTAATCATGGATTTCAACGCCTGATTTACTGAAAAAAATTTAAAATGCAGCAATACTAGTATTCAAAAAAACAAAAAGGCAAGTAATGATCGAATCGTGCTTTTTGAAGGTTAAAATTATTTCTAAAACATTTTTGAAATTTCGAAAAAGCTTTGAATTTGGGTCCGAGGTTTGAAATTGGTCGAAATGGAGGTCAGAATCGGCTTCTTCGCCCCGAATAACCCTAGACTTGAAAATTTGGTGTTAGCTTAAAATTAATTAAAATTTATAGTTTTTTTACTTCTTTCTTATTGACGAAATGTCGTTGACGAATAGTCCAATGACGAAAAGTCGTTGACGAAAAGTCCATTGACGAAAAGTCGTGCCACCCTAAGAAGGGTCATTAAAGCAAAAAATGAGATTTATCAAACAATATTATTAAAATAAATTATTTTAATAAAATAATTTTTTTAGTCGCAAAAAAATTTCGATTTACTTTCGATATGATTTCAATGTTTTTTTCCTTTCGAACTTTCTTTTTATTTTGACACAGCCCTGTTTACCTTCTCTTCAAAATAAGAACAAATTTAAAAAATTATCGGCTCTAATGTCAATAAATTTTGGAATTATTTAAAAAACAAAAATTTCAAAAATGTATATAACTCACAGTGTCTTGGGTACTGATGCTTCGGTACTCTATATAGACAATTGTTGGATTCTTATAGATTTGCAAAGTTTCATTCCAGTACTGCAAAAATTTATTCGATTATTTTATTTTTTAAATATTTCAATTACCCAACATTTTCCATCATTTCCAAAATAAACTTGACCATGCTTTCGGTCAGGAATATCGCTAAATCGTTTTTTTAATATATAAATTTAATAAAATAAATAACCCATGGGCCGATCGCATTCAGCAGAATAATACTAATGGGATTGTGCTTTGTGCCGCCGTTGAGCCCGTCCCCCGGAGGGGAGAGAGGCGCGGGGCCTCCCTTTTTGGTGGGGGTGTCGGGAGGGAGGGGAAAAAGCCTTCCCCCAAAGCGCTCCGATTGGCGATCAATACACCACTTTATTGTTATCCAATTGGCAACAATCAAAAAGTGAACGGGGGACACATCACTTGGGCAATATTTATGGGGAAACAAAAGAGAGGGGGAGGGGTTAATGATCACGACAGCTGTCAGCCTACGAAAGATTGCCCCTCAATATTCCCGGGCTCCCTCAGTGCCGAGCCCTCTCGGCACAAATTGTGATCGGGGTGATTAGAGGGGGGTGGCCAGACAAAAGTGTGAAGGACGGGGCGAGGGAAGGCAAGCGGACAAAGGAGCGAAGGAGCGAGTGGGCGGGAGGGACGAATGAATAAATGAATGAATAAGTGGACAAAATGGGGATGGGAAGAGTGGTGGCCGAAAGGTAAAAGGACTGAAAGGAGAAGTAGATGGCCAGCGATGGCTCCCCCCCGGGCGTTGGCGATCATCGATTTGTCGGCGATTTGAATGGGGGGGGGGTTTGTAAGATGAGAGAGAGAAAGGAAAGGGGGGAGAGAGAAAAAAAAGGTTTTGGCGAACAATGGTGAATTGGGTTACGGTATGAGCTTTTAAGGCGTCGATGAGCTCGAATTCTGGCAAGTTACCTGTGCCGGGCGCAATTGTTCCAAGCGGTGTTTTGGCATCTTGGACTGGTCCGAACCGGTGGTTTGTGCGGCCGATCTGCCCAAATGTGCTGTCGGCTCCTCCGTCCCTTGGCCGGCTTGGGCCTTTCTGACTTCTCTTGGCCTCAATGTCCTTCTCGCGCTGCTCATCTCCGTCGTGGCCACTCGGCTCCTCTCCGTTCGCCGCCCTCCCATCGCTGACATGTCCACGTCCTTCTGCGACCAGTGTCATCGCTCAGGCCGCCGTAACCGGCTCTCGGTCTTCGATGAGATCAAGCTTCTGGGCTGAAATCCCCTTTGTGCCCTGCCCGTTGGCCCCTTTACTTATGTTACGTTAAAATTCACTTAACCCCTATTTTATTCACTTCATTCTTATTTATTCACATTAAAAACTTAAAGCTTCAACTATTCGCTTCAAAATGGTCACCACGCCTTTGGGGTCAAAAATGGGAAATGCAAAAGTTGGAGCGGAAGGTAGAAGAAATGTGGAAATGCGGGGGTAAATGGCAAAAAATGGGGGGGCGGGGAAAGGAAGTGAGCGCGAATAATTCAAATCCGTCCAGCTGGACCATAATGGGATAGTGCTTTGTGCCGCCGTTGAGCCCGTCCCCCGGAGGGGAGAGAGGCGCGGGGCCTCCCTTTTTGGTGGGGGTGTCGGGAGGGAGGGGAAAAAGCCTTCCCCCAAAGCGCTCCGATTGGCGATACACCACTTTATTGTTATCCAATTGGCAACAATCAAAAAGTGAACGGGGGACACATCACTTGGGCAATATTTATGGGGAAACAAAAGAGAGGGGGAGGGGAGAGAGGCGCGGGGCCTCCCTTTTTGGTGGGGGTGTCGGGAGGGAGGGGAAAAAGCCTTCCCCCAAAGCGCTCCGATTGGCGATACACCACTTTATTGTTATCCAATTGGCAACAATCAAAAAGTGAACGGGGGACACATCACTTGGGCAATATTTATGGGGAAACAAAAGAGAGGGGGAGGGGTTAATGATCACGACAGCTGTCAGCCTACGAAAGATTGCCCCTCAATAAATACATAACATAAAACATCCATTTTGGAATTATGTGACTTGGTAACGGGATAATAAATTGTTTTTAAATTGAATAAATGATCAATTATTTGATTGAATGGAGAGAGCAATAGCTTAAAAGCAATCAAAAATGAGTCACACCATCAGGAATATACGATTCCAATGATTTAAAACAGTGGATGGGATGATTGGAGAGGATCGAGGGTAAGGACGGGTTGATTCACTGGGAAAGTATGTAATGAGTTGGACAATTGCCCCATTTAATCATTTCATTATTTAACATAACTTTCCATTGGGCACCGGACTTTCCCATTCAATAAATACACATTTATCCATCTCATGTCCCCGCCCGCCCACTTTTATGCACATCCAATGTTTCCCCATATCACCCTCCTGCTCCTCTCATCGGAACACTCAAGATCCCGTGAATCAACTCTACACGGTGACTCAAGGCGAAGGAACAATTCCATCTTGTATATTTTCATTGTCGGAGATACGTCGGAGGAATAAAGCATTTCATCACCAAATGCCCAATTCGGGGGGAGAGACATCAGATCCAGGGCCCGGATCTTTCCCCTGAATATCCCCAAATTCCATCTGAGTCCTGACGGTGCGTCGACTGGGGGCACAGCACGCATCCCTCACTGGTAGAACCGGATGGTTTTCTCAATCTTGGGAACATCCATCGGCATTCGACAACAATGAAAAGACTCCGCGAACGAGTTCGGTAGAGGATAAGTTTGGCCAAGTTGGAGGATGCTAGCGAAGTAAGTGGTACCAAGCCTGCGGGCTAAAGACAATTATGAAATCGTGCACGAAATTGACTACTAACAAAATGGCAAGAAAAAGGTCCAGGCAGAAGTAAAACAGAAATGCCATTCAAAATAGTGAAAGACAAGTAGAAGATTCGAACAAAAGTCAAGCGAAAATGCCAGTCAGATTGATAGTGAAACATGACAAAATACTATTCAGATTCAGTAAGAAAATATAAGCAGATGGAAAACAAATTACATGTCAAATCTCGAAAAGGTCCATTCAAAAAAGGAGCTCAAAAATCAAGTTTATCTTAAGAAAGCAAGCATGCTTAGTTCACAGTTCATTGCTGCAGCAATTAATTCTCACTTATAATCGTTTCCGGAACGGAAGTCGCAGGAGTTCTCACGCTCACGGGAAGCGATAAAATCAGCAGCGAAGAAGGGAACAAAGATTAGCTGAGATGCGAGAGGGAGAAAATTTTCTGCGTTCAGGAAAGACATTAATCCCCGATGTGGCATTGAAACGGGGAGTGTAAAACAAGCTACACAGCAAATCACAATGGTTCCGCACGTCTAACCAACGTTATTCCTAGTTACTGAGGGAGGATAACATGGCCTGCCCCAGGGCTTTTCACCGCCATTGTTTTCGCACACCACGCATCCTTCGATCAATACTAATAACATGTCTTTAAAATAAATTTTAAAATATAACATGTTTTCAGACAATTTTTAGAATAAAAAAATTTCTCAAAAATGTTGACCAAAAGGGCCCCCCCTTATGGTTTTTGGCCAAACGTGAGGGACCATAACTTTCTTCATAATTTTTTCCGGCAAGAAATTTTTGCGGATTCGTAATCAGCTTGACGAGCGGAATCGATTGGTAGTGTTTTTATTCGGATCCGAGCCAGCCCCATATAAAGTAGAAATACCAACCCTTGTTTTCCTGAGTGCGCCATTTACGCGGACTCTTATTTTCGTAAAACTTTACCATCGAGCAAAACTTTGTATCATCATAGCGAGCTGATCTACAGGACGGCTTCTAAATTAAGAAAGAAATGTGACATCACCTAATCATGGATTTCAACGCCTGAAGCTTTGAATTTGGGTCCGAGGTTTGAAATTGGTCGAAATGGATGTCAGAATCGGCTTCTTCGCCCCGAATAACCCTAGACTTGAAAATTTGGTGTTGGCTTAAAATTAATTAAAATTTATAGTTTTTTTACTTCTTTCTTATTGACGAAATGTCGTTGACGAATAGTCCAATGACGAAAAGTCCATTGACGAAAAGTAGTGCCACCCTAAGAAGGGTCATTAAAGCAAAAAATGACGATATCAAACAATATTATTAAAATAAATTATTTTAATAAAATAATTTTTTTAGTCGAAAAAAAATTTCGATTTACTTTCGATATGATTTCAATGTTTTTTTCCTTTCGAACTTTCTTTTTATTTTGACACAGCCCTGTTTACCTTCTCTTCAAAATAAGAACAAATTTAAAAAATTATCGGCTCTAATGTCAATAAATTTTGGAAATTATTTAAAAAACAAAAATTTCAAAAATTTATATAACTCACAGTGTCTTGGGTACCGATGCTTCGGTACTCTTTATAGACAACAGTTGGATTCTTATAGATTTGCAAAGTTTCATTCCAGTACTGCAAAAATTTATTTGATTATTTTATTTTTTAAATATTTCAATTACCCAACATTTTCCATCATTTCCAAAATAAACTTGACCATGCTTTCGGTCAGGAATATCGCTAAATCGTTTTTTTAATATATAAATTTAATAAAATAAACCCATGGGCGATCGCATTCAGCAGAATAATACATAACATAAAAACATCCATTTTGGAATTATGTGACTTGGTAACGGGATAATAAATTGTTTTTAAATTGAATAAATGATCAATTATTTGATTGAATGGAGAGAGCAATAGCTTAAAAGCAATCAAAAATGAGTCACACCATCAGGAATTTACGATTCCAATGATTTAAAACAGTGGATGGGATGATTGGAGAGGATCGAGGGTAAAGACGGGTTGATTCACTGGGAAAGTATGTAAAGAGTTGGACAATTGCCCCATTTAATCATTTCATTATTTAACATAACTTTCCATTGGGCACCGGACTTTCCCATTCAATAAATACACATTTATCCATCTCATGTCCCCGCCCGCCCACTTTTATGCACATCCAATGTTTCCCCATATCACCCTCCTGCTCCTCTCATCGGAACACTCAAGATCCCGTGAATCAACTCTACACGGTGACTCAAGGCGAAGGAACAATTCCATCTTGTATATTTTCATTGTCGGAGATACGTCAGAGGAATAAAGCATTTCATCACCAAATGCCCAATTCGGGGGGAGAGACATCAGATCCAGGGCCCGGATCTTTCCCCTGAATATCCCCAAATTCCATCTGAGTCCTGACGGTGCGTCGACTGGGGGCACAGCACGCATCCCTCACTGGTAGAACCGGATGGTTTTCTCAATCTTGGGAACATCCATCGGCATTCGACAACAATGAAAAGACTCCGCGAACGAGTTCGGTAGAGGATAAGTTTGGCCAAGTTGGAGGATGCTAGCGAAGTAAGTGGTACCAAGCCTGCGGGCTAAAGACAATTATGAAATCGTGCACGAAATTGACTACTAACAAAATGGCAAGAAAAAGGTCCAGGCAGAAGTAAAACAGAAATGCCATTCAAAATAGTGAAAGACAAGTAGAAGATTCGAACAAAAGTCAAGCGAAAATGCCAGTCAGATTGATAGTGAAACATGACAAAATACTATTCAGATTCAGTAAGAAAATATAAGCAGATGGAAAACAAATTACATGTCAAATCTCGAAAAGGTCCATTCAAAAAAGGAGCTCAAAAATCAAGTTTATCTTAAGAAAGCAAGCATGCTTAGTTCACAGTTCATTGCTGCAGCAATTAATTCTCACTTATAATCGTTTCCGGAACGGAAGTCGCAGGAGTTCTCACGCTCACGGGAAGCGATAAAATCAGCAGCGAAGAAGGGAACAAAGATTAGCTGAGATGCGAGAGGGAGAAAATTTTCTGCGTTCAGGAAAGACATTAATCCCCGATAAGTGGCATTGAAACGGGGAGTGTAAAACAAGCTACACAGCAAATCACAATGGTTCCGCACGTCTAACCAACGTTATTCCTAGTTACTGAGGGAGGATAACATGGCCTGCCTTTCAATTGTTTTGAATCAAATTAATTTACTCTATTCTTAGATGCGGGCTAGAGGAAATATTAAGGTGAAAAATGAGGTTGACCCTCCGATAAAGGTGATTAGCAAAAGATTTTGGGCAGGGAAGACAACCGTTAGGGTAGTGATGCACGAGGCCCAAAATTTCCCGATACTCGAGACTCGATACCGAGACCGAGACTTGACCCCGAGACTCGATACCGAGACCGAGACTTGACCCCGATACTCAATACCGAGACCGACACCCAAAAAACCCGAGACTTTTCTCGAGTCGATACTCGATACTCGAGACTTTTTTTAAATTTTTTTGGTTCAAAATTCAAAAAATTTTTGCAATTTTTATTAGAGGGTTTTGCAGGGGACCGCGGTGCGGACAGGCGCCGCGGCGAACAAGAATTTTTCAAAACTAGTTTAATTTTAGGAGTGTATTTTTGGGCTATTGTTTTTTTTTAATTAAGAAAATTGGTCAGGAATACAAGTTTTTTGCGAATTCTGCTTTACTTTTAGGGGGAGGGGGTTGGCGGTGCCGATAGGCGCCGCCGAAAAAATTTTGAAAAACATGCTAAGCAACAACTTGACAATCGGATCGAGCCTAGAGGTATTTGGAGAGGAGTCGTTGTTTGCGTTTGAAGATTGGGCGGAGCGGTTCAAAGACTCTCTTTCAGTCTCTGGAAAGAATTGGTCAGAGGAGGAGAAAGTGACACGGCTCAAGCTGGCACTAAAAGACACCCCCAGGGCCTTATTTAAGGAGCTTTAAAATTTTACAAATATTAAAATTTTAATTAATTTATAAAACTTCTTAATATTTCAATTTTATTTATTTCCGTTGTATTCAATGTTCTTCTTTTATTTTTTATTTTATTGACATCATTTTTATTATTTTCTTATTATTGATAAAGTAAAATGTTTACCATATTGGAACCAGATCCAACGAAAGTTTGTTATTAAATATATGTTTTAGTTCTTAATTACTCAGAATAATTTTAAATTTTTAAAAAGCATTTATTGTTCAACAAAGAATTATTATCATTTTGCGAATTTTGAAATATGTAATTTGAAGTTATAAACGTGTGATTTTTTTTATTTATTTACAAATTTTTGCTATATTGTTTACTTTGCTATATTAAATCATTTTTTTGGGCCGAAAAATTGTAGAATAATAATTTTGTGCTTATCGATTATCGACTTGTTGTTTTTATTGGCTGTTAAGAAACAGAAAAAGGCCTTGAGAAGAAGTATCGGTGATTAACATTTACAATACTGAATAAATTTGACATTGTTGTGGCATGTTATTTTTATTTATTTTAACCAAATATCTTTGAAAAGAAACAAGCGGAAAATGCAATTATTTGGTATGCATCTAATCGAGCGGGTTATTAACTTTAATGTTCGAACTGTACCTTCCATTAAAATTTCAAATAAACATATGTCTTCGATTGGCAATGCATTATTAAAAATTAACAATATTAAACTACATAATACAAATAAAGACCAATTAATCTATACAAATATAAATTACTAAATAAGCATGAGACCTCTTAACCCAATTATTATACAAATTTGATAATTTACCGCAATCGACATCGTCACTTTTATAGTGTCAAACACCCGAGGACGTGCGAAGTTTCCAGTCGTAAACATCCCAAGAACGTTCCCGCCGTGGGCGTAATTTATTAATTAAGTTTGGAGTTAGAATAAAAAATATTTTATGACAACTAAACAGTATGGCATTTATAATAATTTTCGATAAAACGTTGTTAATAATTCATAAATTAATAAAAAAGGTAGACAGATAATAAAACCCAACAAAAAAGCATGAAAAAATTATTATTATATGAATAAATTTACTTATAGACAAATAAAAGATTTTCCAATAACTAGCGTAAGAATGTGGACTAAAAACTGGTTAAATAGATAATCATATTATTTTTATTACTGCAGTTTCTTGCTAATTATTTTTAGAGACATGAAAATAAAAAAAGCAACTCTAAGCTTTTACTTTAAAACATATAAATGACATTAAATAAAAAACAACGAATTCATGCACGCACTTAAACTGCTGGTAAGGTGACCATGAAAATAATTTTTTTGTGGAGTTCCGTGAATAAATATAAATTACTACTAATATTTCTGCTCAAAAATAGGAAAAATAATTTCAAATTTATTATAAAAGGTTAAAAAATACATAATTTGTATAGTATTATCTCACAAATAAAAGATTTTAAACGAATAAATAAAGTTGTTGACTTTACATAAATTCGAATCACTAAATTTGTAAAACATTTTGACACTTCTATTTTACAAAAATATAAAAAATTAATAAAATCTTAGTTTCAAAAAAAGGTAACTTTTCCTCAACTGAATCAACATTGAGTCCAAATTGATATTTATTTGTGTTGAAAAAGGCAAAAATTAATAAAATTAAGGTGAAAAAAACTAAAAATATTTTTGAGAAGGGCCGTTAGGCCTCCAGGCACAATGGATTTAAGCATGTTGAAGTCAGTTGTTCATTGAGTAAAATAAATTTCATTAAAATGAGCATTAAGATATAACTTTATAAAGTATTCGTTATAATTTATTAGGAAAACAAAATAACGTATACCCATATACATCTTCAGTAAATCTCTGTTCAATTCAAGTCTCATGTGCGTAACTTGTAACAAAATATAACGATTAAAGAAATAACTAAAATGAAGTATGCTTAAAAATTTAATGCTAAACCATATCAAATAAAAATTGCAATATACGCGAAATCATTAATGCGCAATTTAATATGCTTGAGTTTTTACGTTATGCTAATTCAAAGCAACTATAAATAATGAACATTGTTTTTTTGGTTAAATGAATTAATCATTTTGAAGTAAAGTATGTAATATTTTCCTGATAATGAAAAACTTTAACTTCAAGTTATGCTTTTTTTTTTTGTCTTTTTTAATTTTTTGACCAAATTAGAAATTGCTTTAAAGTTTTATTTATAAAAGGTGTATTTTTTATTTTATTAATTTGTTTTTATTGAACTGATTAAGAAGCAAGGATATGTGAAGCTGTTGTTAATTTAATTCTTCAAAAAATAAATAATAAACATTAATAATATTTTTAAATTGTGTTTTTAACCGCTCAATGCTATGATAATTTCGTAGAATTTTAATTTAATAACCACAAATATTTAGCAAATTTTACAGCGATGATGTGGATTTAATAAGAGACAAAAAATAAATAATAAACATTAATAATATTTTTAAATTGTGTTTTTAACCGCTCAATGCTATGATAATTTCTTAGAATTTTAATTTAATAACCACAAATATTTAGCAAATTTTACAGCGATGATGTGGATTTAATAAGAGACAAAAAATAAATAATAAACATTAATAATATTTTTAAATTGTGTTTTTAACCGCTCAATGCTATGATAATTTCGTAGAATTTTAATTTAATAACCACAAATATTTAGCAAATTTTACAGCGATGATGTGGATTTAATAAGAGACAAAAAATAAATAATAAACATTAATAATATTTTAAATTGTGTTTTTAACCGCTCAATGCTATGATAATTTCGTAGAATTTTAATTTAATAACCACAAATATTTAGCAAATTTTACAGCGATGATGTGGATTTAATAAGAGACAAAAAATAAATAATAAACATTAATAATATTTTAAATTGTGTTTTTAACCGCTCAATGCTATGATAATTTCGTAGAATTTTAATTTAATAACCACAAATATTTAGCAAATTTTACAGCGATGATGTGGATTTAATAAGAGACAAAAAATAAATAATAAACATTAATAATATTTTAAATTGTGTTTTTAACCGCTCAATGCTATGATAATTTCGTAGAATTTTAATTTAATAACCACAAATATTTAGCAAATTTTACAGCGATGATCTGGATTTAATAAGAGACAAAAAATAAATAATAAACATTAATAATATTTTTAAATTGTGTTTTTAACCGCTCAATGCTATGATAATTTCGTAGAATTTTAATTTAATAACCACAAATATTTAGCAAATTTTACAGCGATGATCTGGATTTAATAAGAGACAAAAAATAAATAATAAACATTAATAATATTTTTAAATTGTGTTTTTAACCGCTCAATGCTATGATAATTTCGTAGAATTTTAATTTAATAACCACAAATATTTAGCAAATTTTACAGCGATGATGTGGATTTAATAAGAGACAAAAAATAAATAATAAACATTAATAATATTTTAAATTGTGTTTTTAACCGCTCAATGCTATGATAATTTCGTAGAATTTTAATTTAATAACCACAAATATTTAGCAAATTTTACAGCGATGATCTGGATTTAATAAGAGACAAAAAATAAATAATAAACATTAATAATATTTTTAAATTGTGTTTTTAACCGCTCAATGCTATGATAATTTCGTAGAATTTTAATTTAATAACCACAAATATTTAGCAAATTTTACAGCGATGATCTGGATTTAATAAGAGACAAAAAATAAATAATAAAAATTAATAATATTTTTAAATTGTGTTTTTAACCGCTCAATGCTATGATAATTTCGTAGAATTTTAATTTAATAACCACAAATATTTAGCAAATTTTACAGCGATGATCGTGGATTTAATAAGAGACAAAAAATAAATAATAAACATTAATAATATTTTAAATTGTGTTTTTAACCGCTCAATGCTATGATAATTTCGTAGAATTTTAATTTAATAACCACAAATATTTAGCAAATTTTACAGCGATGATGTGGATTTAATAAGAGACAAAAAATAAATAATAAACATTAATAATATTTTTAAATTGTGTTTTTAACCGCTCAATGCTATGATAATTTCTTAGAATTTTAATTTAATAACCACAAATATTTAGCAAATTTTACAGCGATGATCTGGATTTAATAAGAGACAAAAAATAAATAATAAACATTAATAATATTTTTAAATTGTGTTTTTAACCGCTCAATGCTATGATAATTTCGTAGAATTTTAATTTAATAACCACAAATATTTAGCAAATTTTACAGCGATGATCTGGATTTAATAAGAGACAAAAAATAAATAATAAACATTAATAATATTTTTAAATTGTGTTTTTAACCGCTCAATGCTATGATAATTTCGTAAAATTTTAATTTAATAACCACAAATATTTAGCAAATTTTACAGCGATGATGTGGATTTAATAAGAGACAAAAAATAAATAATAAACATTAATAATATTTTAAATTGTGTTTTTAACCGCTCAATGCTATGATAATTTCGTAGAATTTTAATTTAATAACCACAAATATTTAGCAAATTTTACAGCGATGATGTGGATTTAATAAGAGACAAAAAATAAATAATAAACATTAATAATATTTTAAATTGTGTTTTTAAGCCGCTCAATGCTATGATAATTTCGTAGAATTTTAATTTAATAACCACAAATATTTAGCAAATTTTACAGCGATGATGTGGATTTAATAAGAGACAAAAAATAAATAATAAACATTAATAATATTTTAAATTGTGTTTTTAACCGCTCAATGCTATGATAATTTCGTAGAATTTTAATTTAATAACCACAAATATTTAGCAAATTTTGCAGCGATGATGTGGATTTAATAAGAGACAAAAAATAAATAATAAAAATTAATAATATTTTTAAATTGTGTTTTTAACCGCTCAATGCTATGATAATTTCGTAGAATTTTAATTTAATAACCACAAATATTTATATCAAAAGGAGTTTATTGTTTCGGAACATTGCCCTTGGTTTTTATAGAAAGAATTTGGATTAGTCGAAGTTAAATCACTTGTTTTAAAATACTTTAAAGTATTGTACAGATTTTCAAATTATCATGCAACTTGCGCTACATTTATTGCACTCGAAATCAAGTTCTTTTGTCCAGGTGGAAGGTGTGAATGCGGCCATTATTACTTTCATGTCTGAAAGGCCAAACAAATTTGTTTAAATTTTATATTTTGTTTTTTCAATGTTTTATATGCTTCTTTTAAATCGGCATGCTAATTTACTGGATTTTCGTATAAATTTCTTAAAATAAAGTGAACAATTATTAGAACCATTTTATTGAAATTATAATTAAAAAATATATTTGTTCTAGTTGAATATTTGTTTCGATTTGTATTTAGAGACTTATTTATACATCACTGGCTGCGCGATGCTAATTTACTGGTTTGTATACATTTTTTTAAATAAAACGAACAATTATTACATTATAATTTATTGAATTTGAATATTTGTTTAGATTTAAGGCTAAAATATCGATGACCTTATTATTATTATTTTCAAGATTCCACCGATTTTTTGCCAGCTTTTTTGGTTTTAAATTTATAAGCTTTAGTTTGTTAGAATATATGGTTTTTACATGTTCATCATTACAAATCAAATTACTATGTCTAGATGTGTTAGATTCTGTTTTAGAGCATTTAAATTTTATTTATGAAAATTGTTAATTTTAGTTTCAATCTTTGTTCTCATCATTTTTGCATAATTAATTTAAGTATTATGCCTTTTTGTGATTGTTGTTCACTAAAATTCATTTTTCATTTTGTGCAAAAAAATTCTCTATATTATTTGTGCGTTTATCGCCACACGCAAAGCTGAGCGACATTTTGTTTCGTTTCATAGAATTTGTACAGTTTTGTTTTGTTTCGTAAAGTCGAATGATGTAAAAGATTTATCGGAAGCTTCGATTTGCATTCTTTCAAATTAATAACTAAACTTATATTAATAAAAAAGGTTTCATACAAAATGAAAAATGCGAAATAAAACATTTTTTATTTTTTTATTGATACCTGCAAGGTAGTACCAACTAGTGCTCGGCAATGACCTCGATACGATATATCGAACGATATTTCGATAAAATATCGGTATCGAAAAATATCGAATTAATAGCATTTTTCCGATACGATATATCGAACGATATTTCGATAAAATATCGGTATCGAAAAATATCGAAATAATAGTTTTTTCCCGATACGATATTCGATACGATATTTCGATATAAATATCGCGATATATCGCGATATTTTTATCGAAATATCGTATCGTGCCGAGCACTAGTACCAACAGCATTAAATTATTTTTTAATAGAAATAATATATATTGAATGATATAAAAAATTTGTTATTTTTTTATTTAAATGTTTGTTAACTACTATAAATGTTGATACAACTCGCTGAGTATTTATAACTCTCATATTAAAATTTGTTTCAAATATTATCATTGCTGGAGAAAAACATCCGGTCACCAGACCCATCTCAACGCGGTAATTTAAAGTTAATCTGTTTGCATTAATTTTCTTCAGTAGCTGCTAAAAGTGATAAAAAATGCTAATAACTATAACTATTAAGTAAATCGCGTGTTTGACTCCAAAATATTGGGTTTAATAAATGATTTTCATTTAAAAAAAAATTAGAGAAATTAAATATATTAATTTATAAACTTATAAAATTTAAAAAACCCTAATGCAATAAGAGTAAATAAATATCGTATTTAAATAATACACTAGTCGATTTGTTTTTAATATTAACTTTTATTAAGGCAAAAAAATTACGTACCGCTATTATTAATGAGAAAATAAAACTAAGCAATACTGCCGACCGATTCAATTTGAAAACGAAATTTAACAACGAGAAAATACTATAATTTGTTACATAAAATATAATCAAAATATTAATTTCAAGCCAATTTAACAAAAAGTTGACGTGTTTTCATTTAATTTTTGTTTAAAAAGGTTGCTTATAATTGTAAAATTTGCTTTGTTTCACATTGTGCGCAATATTACAATTTTTAATGAACGGCAAGCCCAAGTGCTGCTTCCCTATGGCTTTGCATTCATTTCATGTGCACCAAAGCGAAGAGTTAACAATACAAGAAAAAATTTTCACATTTACCGACAACCCGTTAATCCATTTGGAAATCGCTAATAATCCATTCCAGTTTATTCAAAATCTTGTTATAATTTTAGCAGATTGTGCTAATGTTCTGATACTGACTTTGCGCAAGTAAAAAAATAAAACACGTTTCAAGAAATAATCAAATTAATTAATAAATAAAAAATTTTTGTAAAGGTCGGCTTTTGGGCAGCTAGACTATCCCCACAAAGATGATAATAGTAAAAAACCCTGTTTTTAGCAGTAGTTAAATTAATTTTACGGGCTTAATTTTTTAAATATAAAACTAAATTTATGTAAAAATAAATTAAACTTAAATACTGCAAAAAAGATAAAATTTAAATACTTCTCAAAATTAAAGAAGGAAGAAAATACCATGCGTAATATTTAAAATTATACCGTCTCCAGTCAGGTGGACGACCTAAAACCAAAGCAAAGAGCCAGAATCGTGGTGCGCAATATAGGAATAAATGTATTTTAATTAAAACCCAAAGATCAATGCAATAATAAATTGGTTTAATATAAGGCAATAACATCATTTTAAAGCACCATTTAGATGAAGCTGTTCCTGAATTTTGAAGAGTAAAAAAAAATTACGTATCATTAAATAAATACTAAAAATGCTTTATTCAATCAATTGAAAAAGACTTAATTATGTACACCTGCTGTAAAATAATAACATATATATTAAATGAGGTAATAAAATGGGGGTTTTTATTTAAACTGAATATTTAATTAATCAAACAAAAATCAACATAGTTTAAACAAAATAACTTGCCTCTAGAAAATAATATTTAAAATTACATAAAATGCATACAAACGGATTTATCAAAGCAATTGAAGAATTGAAAGCAAAGTTACCAACTGTACTTTACACGACAGTATCTGACTCTCTTTATATTCCATATTACTTTTTGAATTCAGATTTTTAATTTTATATTATTTTCATTTTTCATAACATTAAAAATACTTTTTATAAATTTTAAATACAAGTGGTAAGAACAAAAAATTTTAAAACTAATCTAAAATCACATTCACCTAGGGCTAATTAATTTCTTGAGCAGCTTACCAATATGAAAAAATTTAATCATCGATGAGATCGGCTAGTCGCATGGTGTGTCTGATGACGTTATGAAGTCACTAGATTGTGGCCAACATGTGAACATAATAATAAACCACAATTAAAATTAAGGATTAGTTTTGTCACCCTCTTCACTCCAACAACGACAAGAAATTTTTCGGAAACTGAGATACACTTGCATTGAATAAAATGCAAATTAAAAAGTGGAGTCCGCACCAAAAAAATAATTGTACATAAAAAGCCAGATATTTGTACAAAAAATTGGACCTAAAATTTTTTGTTTTTGTTTGTTTGTTCAAATTGGGGCTCAACTTAAAAAACCCAAAAAATATTGTACAATATTTGTTTGGTCCAACGTATTTTTTGTAAAATCGGTTCGGTTCTAGTAAACGACAAGAATATGACTTTCTGGTTTCATTAATTGGCCAATCTGAGGTGAGTGTAATGGTGAGTGGTGTGTATGGTATTTTTTGTCCTGGTGGTTCAAACCCCGTCTATGTAAATTATCTCTTATTACATTGGTGAGTATCTATGGAGGAGCAAACAGTTTTTAAAGACCGTTCAAATTATTTTCAATTTTTTTAAAATACTATTGGATTGAATTTAACTTTGAAATTCATTTTTTTGTTGTGAATTTTCGCAACTAAAATATGGGCAAACCTATTTCAAGTAAAAAAGACTTTTTGCCCCCATTTTTGCCACTATTTGGGAATTTTTTTATAAAAAATGTAATAAAATTCGAATTTTTTCTTGCCAAGATCACATTTTTTCGTCAAATCCTTGTAGATTTTGTGCCTTTTTAGGGGGCCTATTTTGCAATTTAACTTACTTAAAAGTAGCAGTCCTATTTTAAAATTTTGGTTGCAAATCTCGTAACAAAATTGAGTTAAAATTCAAAATTTTCTCGGCGGCGCCTTAGAGAAATTGCTTAACAAAAATGCTATAAAAAGGGAAAACGCAGTCCCTAAAAATCGTCTGGGAAATGGAGTTTTTGAATATTGGGTCCGTAAAACCGCAATTTTCGGTTCGGTTCGGTTGAAACCGAAATTTTTGGTTCGGTTTCAATTCGGTTCGGTTTGAATTTTACGCGGGTGCGCCTCAACAAAATTCATTACTAATCATCACATGCTCGAACTCCACTTAGGCATGAAAAGTTTGAGATTTTCCAAAATATTAAAATACAGCAATAAAAACTAAAACATCAAAAATGTAAAAATTTGATCTGAGTACCTAGAATAAAAATACATTTTGTCTCAAACAATTGTATTTGACAAAATAACAAAATAAAAATAAAGTAAAAAAGATTTTTATTATCAGAAAATGCCTAAAAGAAAGAAATATACCAATGTTTAGCGATTCTTGAAGAACAACATTTTGGAAACATAAAATAATTTGTTTCTTCGTTTAAATGCAAACGCAACGAAATTATTTAATTCATTTTATTGCTTTTCTGTTTTGTTATTCTATTTATTTGTTTTGGTTTTGTGTTTTAAAACAAATGTTATTTAATTTTAAGAGTTTTTTACATTAATAAATATTATTAACACAATTAGGTTTAAGAATATAAAATTTATTTCACTCATATTTTTACTTATGAATACTGTCATCCGTTAATGTTGCCTGCCCTTGATTGTCGGAATCCACATAATTCTCGAATACAAAGAAATGTTGTGTAAACAAATGGAAAGATGTTGAAATATAATATTGACTAATTCGAGCATTACTTTTTAAGTATATAAAAATTTAACATCACTACATGATATTAAATTAAAAAGTTAATTAAATTTAAGAAAATAATTATGAAAACTTAAAATTTTATTGCATTTCAATTTAAATAATTTTTGTTAGGTTAATTGTTTTTGTTGTTCAATAAAATGTTGTAAATGTTTGATTGTATCCGTTTTTCCTTAATAGTTTTGCATTTGGTTTATTATTATAAAATAATTTAAATGCTTGAAGATTAAAATGTTTTTTGAATAGGATATTGATATATAAATCACTTTAGTAAAATCTTTTTAATATTATTATTAATTTTCAGTTATATTTGTTGTATTGCTATATTTTTTATTTAATTGTGAAAACAAAATGCCTTTTCATAAGATTTAATATTTATTTGAATTTTTTTATACACAATTAAAGATATGATTCTTACAACGAACTAGCAATTTTAAACTAATAGAAAAGCGGTTTAATGATCATATTTTTTGTTTGATAATATTTTTAAGTGAAACTTTTGAATACTTTTTATAAAGATATGGGTATATAAATGGTTTTTAAAATTGTATTTTATGTCAATGGCTTTATTATTAGCATACCTTCCCTTGAATTTGAATTTGTTGACGAATGAAGAATTAAATGACAATAATTTAAGGTGGTATCCTTTACAAGCTCCTTTTTTTACCATTTAAAAGAAATCATTTTATCTCTTTTATTGTTCTATCTCATTACTATATATATATATTCCGGATATAAACATTTATTAATTTTCATTTTTTTTTAAATTTATAATTTATTTTAATTTTATTTAAAACATTTAATTAATTTTTAAATACGATACCTTCGCTTTCAATGAATCTTAATTATATAAATTTAAACGGTTTCTTTATTGTTTAATCCATCAAAAAATCAAATTTGAGAGTTTTATGCTGTAATTGATTAAAGGCTGCTTGCAATCTGTCACTATCCAAATATTTAGTCTCGCTTTGTCTCGAGACCGATGCGGACTTTTTAGAGATGAGACGTGCATCTATACTTTTGTAGTAAAACAATACGTGTTTTTGCGTAATTAGGTTAACATTTTGATTTTACAAAAAGCATTCTACTAAATAGTGGCTTCGGCAGAAGGATTGTGAGGAGGCGTGCCAACAGAGACCGCGAGGTAAAGAGAAGGCGAGTAGCCATCTAAAAAACGATACAAATTTGCTTTCGAATATCTTGTTTTAATTTAGTAGGAGTTTAATAACCTTTTTCTTTTTTATAATTATTTGATTTTTTAATAGAACAATGATATTTCCTGAAGTTTTTCATTCACTATTTAAGGCGAAAAAATTAATTTTATTAATAATTCGAGATCGGCGTTAAATCTGTCTCGGTCTCTTTGTGGCTCCTTTTTTGCTAAAATTCATTATGAAACCTTTTTCAGTCAATTATTAACGTTTTTTGCTCGATCTGAGCCAAAACAATTTATCATGTATAAACCTATTTTTTTATTAGAATAATTTTGTTCAAGTTTAAATAAACTAAATTGGCATTTATTAATTATTTAAATATTTGATTTTTTGAGGTTGGACAGTCCAAGCAGATCTATTTAATAATATTATCTTTTTTAGGTTACAAATCTTTGAAAGAAATACAAATTAAGCCTTGATTTTTCACTGCTATACTTGTTAATTCCTCTAATTAAAATGTTATATGTTAGTATTGATCGTAAACATATTTAAAATATTTTAAATTTATAATTAATATTTAAAACTGATTTTGTAACAATTACCATATTCGTATGGAATTTTACACAAATAAAATTTATAAAGTTTGGGTGGTCCACGGAAATTTTTATAATTTGAACGTACTTCTGGCAATAAAAAGTTGAGAGAATTTTCATCAATTATTGTGCCTGAACAAATTAAATTTTGACGAAGATAATAAAAAATTTTTTAATCAAATTATTAAATAAAAATGGGCAATATTTTCGTATGCAAAAACTCTATTCTTTGGGGTTTTAGGTAAAAACAAATAGCTTATATAAGCTCATTATAAGTTTTTATCCGAGCAGATCTTTTTGTTAAGAAATTATTTGTACGCGCCCCTTGACTTGGTAATGGCTCCAAATCATGACGATTCTTTTCATTATTATTTTTTATGAGCTCAGACCTACAAACCTTATCAAAAAAAAGGCTTAACATTTTATGTTATGTTAAATGTTAAAAAAAATATTGAGCAATCCGCCTGCCATAGATTAATGCCGTCGAGAAATCATAATTATATTTTTATATTACGTAATGAATGAATACGATTAATAAATTGGAAATTTTGTTAAGAGCCAAATTTTCTTTTACAATTAAATTTAAGTTAACTTCAATTTTAACATATGTTATCAATTTTGCTTATGTTCTTACAGAAAATCAATATTACTGTTTGACTTTTGGCCGCAAATTATTTTATAACTTCATACTTTTGTAGTGATTTTAAAGTAACGTTTCAACTTTAATATTTTATGATGACTCACTTAACCTTCATTTTTAAAAGTAAATTTCAATACTTTTAATTTGTTATGTTGCTAATTTGCTTCTTCTAAATCTTCCACAAAGGGTGTCAATTGTTGCTGTAAGCTGCATGGTAACCAATCAATTAATATTTTTGCAAATAGCCGTTCACATTTATTTGTGTTTTACCCAGTTATTTTCTAATTAAAAAATTGGTTTTAAACCTTAAAATTATTAGCAACATTGGTTTAGGCAAAAGTTGCTTGTATTCTTTTCTACTGCCCTGCAAATTGCCAGATAATGAGTGGTCATTTTAATTAAATTGAGATCTTTAAGGTAACAAAACCTAGATATAATATTTACGTTGGAATTTCTAGTATTGATTGTAAAAATTATATTTTCAACGAATTGTTTAATACATAATTTTGAATTAAATTTAAAAAAGATTAAATTCAACTTTTTCATTTTAAGCTTTAATTTTATATTATCAAGTTAATTAAATTAAATTTCTAATAAAACAATGGTATGAAATAGCGGCGCATTAAAATGTAGAAGTTACCAGGTTTGTAATTAATTTCCTAATCCTGATACGTACTCGCCCCCCCGCCCCCCTCCTGCCACCTCCCCCCCACTCTCTTACCCAAAAATTGCTTAAAAAATACAGGACCTTATTAAAAATATTCAAATATCAAAAATAGTTAATCTTAGTTATTGAAATATGGGTAAATTGTTTAAAAATATTGCCAAATTTCAGAACAAATCCCCAACCCCCCAAAAAATACGTTACATTAGTAAAAATATTTAAATATCAGAAATAGTTAATCTTAGTTATTGAAATATGGATAAATTGTTTAAAAAAGATGTCAAATTTCAGAACAAATCCCCAAATCCCAAACCCCCCCCCTTTATTTCAGAACAAAAAATTTCCCCAATGTCGCCCCCCGCCCCCCTCCTGCCCCCTCCCCCCCACTCTCTTACCCAAAAATTGCTTAAAAAATACAGGACCTTATTAAAAATATTCAAATATCAAAAATAGTTAATCTTAGTTATTGAAATATGGGTAAATTGTTTAAAAATATTGCCAAATTTCAGAACCAATCCCCAACCCCCCAAAAAATACGTTACATTAGTAAAAATATTTAAATATCAGAAATAGTTAATCTTAGTTATTGAAATATGGATAAATTGTTTAAAAAAGATGTCAAATTTCAGAACAAATCCCCAAATCCCAAACCCCCCCCCCTTTATTTCAGAACAAAAAATTTCCCCAATGTCGCCCCCCGCCCCCCTCCTGCCCCCTCCCCCCCACTCTCTTACCCAAAAATTGCTTAAAAAATACAGTACCTTATTAAAAATATTCAAAAATCAGAAATAGTTAATCTTAGTTATTGAAATATGGGTAAATTGTTTAAAAATTTTGCCAAATTTCAGAACAAATCCCCAACTCCCCAAAAAATACGTTACATTATTAAAAATATTCAAAAATCAGAAAATAATTGTTTATTTTTCGAATCGAGTATGTAAATTGGATGTTAATCATGTATGCAATCCAACGTCTCAAATTTTTCAAAAATCAAATTTTAACTCTTGGCCAAGGAAAATCAATTCTTTTAATAAAAATCATTGTTTACATAATTACGTGTAAATGAATAAAAGCTCAATTATTTATTATTTATTTTGTAGGTAATTTATATGAATAGAAATTTTATTTTTCTAATTTTTTGAATTAATTTAGTTGCACACCCACTCAAATTTTTTTCTTTGAAGGATGTGTATTGTATTTTTGCTTGTACGGCATTTTACATATTTAACATGTTTATTATTTTAGTTTAATATTTTTATTCAAATTATTTTTTTAATTGATATAAATAGTGCTTGTAATTAATTTTAAACAACATTCAAAAAAACTTATTATCGACAATTATTTAAGCTAGAAGTCCGGTACAAGTCATGGTTTGACCGAAAAATAACTAA
The DNA here is from genome assembly GCA_020449905.1 of Globodera pallida. Lineage (NCBI taxonomy): Eukaryota > Metazoa > Nematoda > Chromadorea > Rhabditida > Heteroderidae > Globodera > Globodera pallida. Next base: position 1,837,817 of record JAIXHY010000022.1, on the reverse strand, counting down.
GATGCGAAATATTAATCTTTATTAAATAATAAATTTAAATATTATAATAAAATTAATAAAACTATTTAAAGTATAAAATTTTAAAAAATTTTAAAATGTTAGCAGTTCCTATATATTTGCATATATATAATAAAATAAATCAAATAAACTTTTTTTATCAAATTTTTTATAATTTTAATTTTTGAGATTTAATTTTTAATGATTATTTTTTAGTCGGCAGTAACCTTTTTGTTTTAATTGATTTCCTTTTAACATTTATTCGATAATTTTTGTCAAAAAAAAACTCACAATTTTATTGGCACCCTCATTGCTTTCTTCAAGAGCAAAGGACCATGTTCTGGCGTTATGTTCCCATTCGTTGTGGGCCGCAATTTTGAAAACTAATTTCAACATATAATGTGCAAAATTTACTTGACAAGCAGTCCATTAGATGGATGTAATGTGTATGCGTTTTCTAATATTTAAACTAGAGTTTAGTCTTTTAATGCAATCAATTTGCTGAACAGTCAAATATATTTAACTCCTATTATTTCTGAGCAATGTTTTAAATATTTAAGGTTTAGTACCTTTTTTTAATTTATTGGCGTACTTATTCCAATTGTATCTCTGTTTAAATTTTGCAATTACCAATTTATTTATTTTGTTGACAAGTTGCTTGGCTCCTTCACATCACCTATTAATTAATATAGATATATTTATTTGTATTAAATTTATAAGCACTAATTATTATTGTGCGATTATTAAAATTATTTATGTTAATAGTGGTTATCATTTTGCATTTACTTATAATACCTTTATTTTGAGCGAATTGGTTCTGCCTCTTGAAATGGTTTTCTAGCAAGCAATCAAATTATTTTTGGTGTCATCCTTTGTTTAGTTAAGTTTTATGTAGTAGTTTTGCCCAAATTGATCCTTCATGGTAGTGGCTCTTTGTCTTAAATTTAAACGAAAATTTTAGTTTTCAGATATTGTTAAATTTAACTTATCGTCTAACAACCCAAACTTCGGTAATTACGATAGCCCCAATATTGGCTAACAAGATTTATATTCTAAAACCAGAGTTTTGTATAAAAATTATAACAATTTAGTCATATAATGTTTATTAAACTCTTTGACTATATATTATTAAAAGACAAAACTAGAAAAAGAAAAATATTAAGAAACAACTTGGTGTCCTAAAAATAAAAAAATAAAAATTAATATTAAGGGTCTAAACTTAATTTATAAAAATATGGCTTAAAAATTCTTTTTTTACATGTGAACATTATCAATCAGTAGGGCTGCTACTTTTAAGCAAGAAAAATAGCAAAAAGGCGCCTAAAAAGTAAGAATTCTATGAAAGATCCTAACAATTTAAGAAGGTATGCTATTTTTTGATTTAAGGGCTAACAATCAAGTTTCAAAGGGTTCAAAAAAATTTTGTATTAAAGCGATCTTGAGGCTTTTAATTAATTAATAATGCTTGCGGAGTTGAATTTTGTTATTTCATGTAAACATAAAACATTATAAATAATGATTCTAGTAAACTTATTTTTGAACATTTCAAAATCCAAAATATTTGAATTAAATAGAAACCGAAGATAAATAAATGAATTTAAAAGATTGATTTAATCGTATAGAACTTTTGTTTACCGAATAAAATTTTAATCGATCTTGCAAGATTAAAACGAAAGAGATATTTTTATTTTTATATATAAAACTATTTTGACGATTTTATTTTTGCGGTGTTTATTGGCCAAAAAAGTAGCTAAAACAATTTTTAGATGTGGGTGCGTTGATGTCCAAATTACTCTAACCGTCTGTCTCTCTCTTTTTAGACCACCATTTCTTCAAAAAATAAAATGTTCAAAAAAGTAACGAAAACAATTTTTAGATTGGGTGCGTTGATCCTCAATTTAATCTCGCCGCCTGTCTCTCTCTTTTTAGCACACTATTTCTTCAAAAAATAAAATGTTCAAAAAAGTAGCCAAAACAATTTTTTTTATTCAGCGTTTTGCAACCCTTTCTATCAAAATATAAAATAAATAATTTAATAATTATTAATTGAACATGTTAAAAAAAAGGTTCAATAATAAAAAAGCTTGCACTCCCACCGGAGGATTCAGAGAAATCTATTAAAATTCAAGATAAAATATCCCTTAAAAGAAGTTTTGACAAATCATATTTTTGGAAAGTATTTACCTATAAACTAAATTAAATTTTTTAAACAAATATTTGTAAATTTAAAAGCAATTTTTTAAAAAAAATATTTAATAGAAAACTACTTATTTTTGACTTTTTATTATTAAATTTTGCATACATATTTTGTCCCAAAATATAATGCTAATATAGCAAAAGAAAAGGTTTTCCTTATAAATTAATTAGAAAAACTCACTTTTGGTTAAAATTTTTTGGTGCAACTTTATATTGGTATATGCGCTTAAATTATTTTTCAATTCGTTTTAATATTTGATGAATCACGCGAAAGATTTTTTTTGTTTTCTTTTAGGTCAATTTTAATTTAATATTTATAATCTTTATAGTTTAATTAACTTTCCTTAGCTTTATATTCAAAAAAAGACATAGTATTAATAACTGTGTTTATTTAAATTATTTGTTAGCGCCCACGATAATTTTTTAAATATTTTTTATTGATTATTTTAAGCTATTTTACTAAACACAACTTTTATTCAGTTGAATGTAGAAATGATTAAAGTAATATGCCTTTTGATAATTAGTTTGATTTTGTCTAATACTTTTAATTTGATTATTTTGTGTCTAAATTTGATTTAATCTATTTAGTATATTTTGCGAGAAATTGCCCGCGTTGTCTTCCTTTATTTGCATGCATTTCTTGCGCAGTCTAAGTACAACCAATAAAAGTTGCTCAAAATGGGGTTTCATTGTGTTTGTATAAGAATTTTAGCTTAATTTAAAATGTATCCAACAATCTGTTTGACCACGTGACGGAATCCAAGTTGATTGCGTAATAATAGCTTTTATCTTTATGTACTTATAAACTAATACTTGAAAATATTATCCTGTTGGTTATTCGCCTAAATAACCAAAACAATGTAAACAATTACGAAAATATAAAGTACTAAACGCAAATTATCTAAATTGTATTTAATAAAAATAAATAACAGCATTGATAAAATCTAATACATATACACATAAACCATTTATGTTTAAATTGGTTAGTTAATCGGTTCCGAAAAAATTTAAACCGATTAATTATTTAAACATTAAAAGTCGGGCACCGGATTTGCAATGCTAAAAATGTTACATTATAATAAATAAATAAGGCCTTATAATTTCTAATAGAATATATGAAATTAACCTCTCTAAAATTAAATAAAAATAACGAATATAAATTCATCAAGTATGATTAAATGACTAATAAAAACTATCCATTAATGGAAAAGAAAATTGCCAAAATTATTTTAAAACTTGTCTGAGACAGATAAATAAATTAAAATAAAGATAAAGAAAACTTGACGAGAATTGGCTCAAGCCTATTTAAAAATGACTATTTGATCAAAAACATCCCAATAAATTTAAAATAAACTGACCGAAACAATAGCGCGTGAATTTTAGACCGAAGTATTTGTTAGTCAATATATTAAATTATTAGAACATCTTTCATTTTTCTTATCATGCTTTTTATGCAAAGTAGGGTTGGTTGGCTCGGTTTTCTTTTAATTTTTTATGTTATATTTTGTTGTGATGTGTAAAAAAATTTTAAATTTATTTGCTAAAACCATTTTAATAAATATCCTTTGACTTTTTGATGTCTGCCGTCTCCTTATGTGTTTGATTGTTCCATATCTAGCGTGCAAAGTTTAATTTAAATGTTTAGATGAGAGAAAGTGAGTCAATTTGGCGTGTAATTATTACATTTATGAAATTATAAATATATGTAAGATTTAAATAGAAATATTTAGATATTTGATCTAAAATTAATATTATAATATAAAAATCAAAGTATTTGCTACTTTTTAACAAAGTCCAGAGTTTTATTTCTTTTTTTGGAGTTGTTTTTGCAATAGCTATAGTTGATGTATTTATCTTATAATCCAGATAAAATATTTTTGCATTTTAGATATTAATATTTTATTTTCAATTTATTTTGCAGATAAAGCAGCTTGGTTTAATGCCCACTTCAATTTATTCTTAAGCACTGAAGTCACACCTGCAAACAAATCAAACCAACAGTGCGGGTTGGTCCACCAATTTTATTTATACGTTTTATTGAATCAAATTCAAATCACCATTTTCCACTATAGAAATATTGATAAATAAAATATTTTATTAAATTATGAGCTTTTTTTTAAAGTATTTTTTTATTTTAATGCAAAACATTTAAATAATAAATAAGTTATGTGTTACATTCGCAATAACAGTTTAATTTAGATTTATTTAGCGTGTTTTAGTTATTTTTTCTTGAGCCAATATACCATTTCCCGATATCTGCTTTCAGTAAACTATGAATATCAAAACATTTGATTTTTCCTTCAAATTATATATCTATCAACTTTATATATTTTTATGTCCGATCTGATTAACCCTTTTTTTAAAGTATTTTTTTATTTCAATTTATGCAAAATATTTTATTTACCGCGTACTTTAATTTAACAAGTTATTGACAAAAATTAACTAATTGTTTTTATTATAAAAGCCTAAGCCTAAGCCTGAGCTTAAGCCTAAGCCTAAGCTTTCTTTTTTGTCGATGCTTTAAAAATACTTTGATGGCAGTTAGAAAATATAATTTAATGAGCTTTCTATAGAAATTAATGATTATTATTTTAATTTATGTTTTCGTTTCATTTTTACTTAAGAAAATGAATTTCGCACAACGCATCATTTAATAATATTGTAATTTATTTTAATATGAAACAATAATTTATGAGTAATTACCGACTTCTTTAATAAGATACATTTAGCAAATTAAATGCAATTTAGATTAAAGACGTTAAAGAATACATTGTAAAAAAACAAACAAAAAAAACCCTAATACAAACTGGAATGTACATTCACTTTTAATATAAGTAAATCACAATTCGAAAATCACAAAATAAAATGTGTTTTATTTTTGTTAATAAATACATTCTGTATTTATTTAACTATTAAAAATGATCAAAACTCGCCACTGGCCAAAACAAACGAAAAAATAATAAATACAAAATCCTAAATTCCAGCTGAACTAATAAAAACAAGATTACATATTATCCATCAATGGGATGGTTGCTCTTGGTGGTTTGATTGGAGTTTGGCGACAAACCGTTTTTGGCGAATCTACATGGCTTAAACATTGTCGTGAGGGTAATAATGAACAAGGTCAGTACGCATGAAATAACAAAGCGTGAAAAATTCACGTCTAACAACCCAAACTTCGGTAATTACGATAGCCCCAATATTGGCTAACAAGATTTATATTCTAAAACCAGAGTTTTGTATAAAAATTATAACAATTTAGACATATAATTTTTTAAAATTTACTTATCTAATTAAAATGTAAAAAAGAATTATCAAAAATATAAAAAATCAACCAAATTTCAAAATCTCAAAGGCTAGAATGGCTTAATGAAAAAAATGCCGTTCGGTTTATTATGTTTAGTCTTAAAATATCTGATGAAAAAATATATAATTAATCTTAATTTATGTAAAAGCTAAGGGTTTACAATTAAAAAGGAACTTGATTCCGAGTGTGAAATCTGCCGAAGTAATTATACTAACAAAATAATTACTTCTATAATCACGATCTATAAACATCTTTTTATAATTAAATAATAAAATGAAACAAAAATAATATTGCTATTTAATAATAAGAATGATACAAAGCTTAAAATTCAAAATCATTTTTGGAATTTTATCAATCACCATATGCGGGCAAGAAGAACGTGCACTCTTATAAAGATATCCGTTCAATAAATAAACAAAAAATAGACTTTGAATTTGGATTTAAATGCATAAAATTAAAACTATTAATTATAAAAATTCAAATAGGCATAGATAACAAAAAATTATTTATATTGTTAAGAATGCTAGCTACAGATTCATTATTACGCAAAAAATATATATATAAAAAACAAATTTATACTTATGCTAATAAAACAATATCAATTGAAGATCTAAAATGGTGAATGAAAAAATATTATTATATTAGTACAAAGTCATGCAAATGCTATTTTTGAATAAAAAATAATTTAAATAAAAACAAGCGACTAAAATTAATAACTAACAGTTTTTAATTATTATTATTACTTTGAAAACAATTTTTAATAGTGCCGAGGAATTTGAAACTTACCGAAAGTCCGACATGATGATTCGACAAAAAACTAATTATGGTGGCAGAAAAGTTACGTTCCGGTGTTCTCTATATTTTAAAATTGACATCTTTTACAAATATTTAAAAATTAATAAAAACACTTTCTTCACCGCCCCATGCCGCAACCTCCTGTTGCAAACCCACTTTTTTACAGCCAGTATTTGCTTTTTGTTTTAAAATGATTATAACAATCTCAGGTTTTAAACGCAAATTGTAAAAAAGTTATCATTTATAAATTTTTTTTTTCAACCAAATTACTAGGGTTGGACAAACCCGGATATTGTCCGGCTCCCCCGGATAACGGTTCCACCGGTTCCTTGACACCCAGATACCGGTACCGGGTAGTAATTTGTACCCGGATATCCGTCCGGATACCGGATAATTTCCAAATTTTTAAAATACCTAATTAAAATTTATAAAAAATCAAAATTTTCAAGAAATTCTTTTAAAATTAACGCCAATAATACAATTTTGCGCTTTCTTGAAGACATTCTGAATCGAGACAAACTCGAAAATTAGCGCATCTTAAATATTGTTAATTTTTTAAGAAAATTTGGCCAATTTTTGTTGAGAAAATTTATCCAAAATTGCATATATAAATTACACTTCGAGTCGTTTATATGCAGTTCAATTGTTTAGTGAAATAGGTATTAATTATAAAAAAGGAATTACAGAAGCACCCATTTCTTTATTTAATTAGTAGGAAATGGCAAACTGTCTTACGAAAATTCAAAAATTACTAGTGCTAACAGCATCAAAAAAAAATTCTCTCGGAAAAAATACCACCATTAGTGGTGCTTTTTTGTTAAAAAATAAATAGTAATTTAAATTTAATCAATAAAGAAACAAAATTCCAAATATAACTATTCACTATACATCAGTATTAATAAAAAATATGGAATTAGAACATGATTTTACAAAAATTAATAAGCATCCAATTTACTACATAAAATATAACATAAATCTACCTCAACAACATTTAAAAGATTAATGTGAAGTTCTGTATTAATACATTCAAATCTTAATAAAAAAGTTTTATTAAAAACTTTTTAAATTGCGAAAATGCAAAAGTTGGACCACCCAAAATAAATAAATGTGAAAATTTTCAAAGGTATTTTATATTGGATATTTTAAGTTTTGTTTAATATATTTTAAAATTTAAAATATATTTAAATTTCGTTTCAAATTAACAGCATTGAAATGCTCTTTACAATGCTGTTCTTTAACAATTTTAGGAATTAAAGTTTTTGCGAATATTTTATAATTATATACATTCCGTAATGTTCACTGCATCTCATGTATTCATCTAGATTAAACCAATGAAAAGCGTATTATTTAATTCTTTTAAAAATCACGATTATTAGTTGTTTTGTTGCTGTGATATTTATTTGAGTCTTTGGTCGAGCAGTTCGATATTAAAATAGCATTTATGATTAGAAAATGTATACTTTAAAAAACTTATGCTGTCAACCTATTTTGAATTTTTTTAGCTATGATTTATCGAAACCTTAAAATATCGTTGTATATTAATAAATCTCTTTTCAATGATAAATATTATGAATAAATTAGATAAACCAAAACAAAACAAATTGTTTAAAAGACATTTTTTGTTGCATTTCGTCAAACATTCTTATAATGTTATATAAATTTAATCGTCGTCTATTAATGAGAGTTTTAAAAATTAAGTTGTAATTAAATGTTATTATTTTAAACCCAGTTAATTCTAATCATTATAAAAATTGGTTTAATGGTTGTATTAATCAATATTTGAATGCATACATTTTTCAATACATATAATTATATAATATATTAATATGGCTTTAAAGTAAATCGAATTTTGCGACGATACTGGTGTACCTTTCATCTTGATCAAATCCACAGCAACGAGAGCATCAAGAAAATGAGGGAGCAACTCAAAAATCAAACAATAATTCGGCTTTTTAAAAGTTGCGTAAATTAGTTTGTTTGCCCATAAAATATAACTTAGCATAGTTTAATGTTTTATCCTAATATAATAAATTCTAAGTCAAAATCAAACACAATTAATAAAGATAACCTGAGTCATGAAAACTCAACCATAGCAACGGCCATAACTGGCTCCGGTGCCGTTTACAATGGCCTGATGTAATTAAAAAGCATTTTTAAAATTGTAATAAATTGTAAATTAAAAAACCCAATTGTTAGTGTTCAGTTGAGTAATTGCAGACGTGTTTTAACACAGCACAAATTGTCTATTAAAAAGCTAATTAAATAATTTTTACGCAAAAGACAAATAATAAACTAAAGCCCCTCCATCGGAAGCGATGTTGCTTATTTGTTAGCTTCCAGTTCACCGGTAAGCTATTTCCACTTCGACCGGCCCGCTATCAACCGGCCATTGAGCTCCCAATCCGGCAGGTGCGTGGTTTATATTTGTTACTTCTTCCAACGATCAATTATTTCTGAGAAAAAAAACCTTTGTTTAAATAATACTAATTAATAAAACCACCGTAACTAGAACATGATATCGATATCGGCAAAAATTGTTAAAAGGTTTTGATCAAGCAACAAAAAATTAAACACATAAATTTTTAAAAAACAAAATTTATTAATTTACTCATTTGCTTTAAATATAAAATTTTATTAAAATAAATAGTAATAAAAAGTTGTAAAAATAAAAACACTAACCTTGTCGCCACATTTAATAAAGAAATTTTAAAAGAATATAATAAAATAAATTAAAATTTTTTTAAATGTAAAAAACTAATATTAACACCAACGCAGAGTTCGTCGAAGAATTTCTCGATTAGACTAATATGAAAATATGATTTAATAAAAATAGCTTAACAATTAGAAACAAGCGAATGTTTTCATTAAAGCAAGCAAATTTTTATAAAAATAACTAAAAGTAAATTTGTGCAAATATAAGTAAAAATTAAACAACTGCATTTAAACCTTTTAATTATGCTATATTATTTAATTTTTTAGCATGACAAAAAAGAAATATTCAATCACTTTTACATATGTTTTAACTTTATTGTTTTCAATTTATCAAGAAAAAATCATTTAAGGAATACATCTAAAGACTCGATCGGACATTTAATTATCATATTTGAACGAGCAAAAATTAAATAAGGTATTTGAAATGGCCGAAAATTTTAATATTTATTCGTATTTCGCACTGAAGCTTTTTCCGGGAGCCAATTATTTTGTTTGACTAGGTTTTTATATTTGAAGAAGTATGTAATAAGATTTAGCTGAAATCCTTGAGAAGCCTTCTGAGCTTGTTGTGCCCTTCAATATTTTTGAAAATTTAGTTTTATGCAAGTTAAAATATTTTTATTAAAAAGGATTTAAAGACCATCCATCAGTCAATATTTATTAAAAATAAAATAATTTATTGCATTTTTTACACAAATTTAAACTAAAAACATCATTGTTCAACAACACATGGTAATCTTACTGGACTCAAAAACTCAGAAGCATCTACCCACGCCAGTTCATTGCAACTTTAAGTGTTAATAAGTACTTGCTGTTGTGCAAATCGAAACATCTTCGTTTTTTGGAAAATATTTTTGTTAATTTATATCTCTAATCATAATACCGTTTAAATTTTTTAACAATTTATTTGTTATTGCTTTTCGCTTTAATAAAGGTTGTTTTAAATCATGATTGCATTGACTGCCTTAGGCGGAAAGCGGATGTACCGCCGTGGTATAATTCACCAAAATATATTTTTATAAACATCTATGTTCAACTCGTAGGATAGCTTTTTTTATTAACAAAAAGAATAATTAGATACGATGCCAAATGATGGAAATATACAAAATGGAACAATTGTGGTAGTTGTTGCATAGCAACAATTTAATTTTTTTAGACTTAAAAATAAACTTATATTAGAATCAAACAAAAATGATTAATGTAATTTTATTGAAGCTTCAAGAAAATATAGATCCAATTGATTCAAACTTTTAAAATAATGCTAGTTGAATTTTCTATTTGAGTTTTAGTTAAAAGGAATGGACAACAAAACATAAGAAAGTGCGTGCCATGCATATAATGGTTCGTCAGTGACAAAAATTAGTCATTTTCAATTAATGATATAATCTATTTTAGATTTTTTGTCGAAAAGTGTAATCTTTAGAAAAATAATTAATTTAAAAACAGAAACAAACAACAAATATTTATTAAAATACACAAAACGATATACTTGACCTGCTCTTGTGCATAAGTCGATATCGAAAAAAAGAAAATGCCGAACAAAATCTCAGTAAAACGAAAAAAAATGAAAACAACAAAAATTTGAAATGATTTGACATCAAATTATTAAATTATTGTAAAATTAACAATCTAAGCAATGTGATTATATAAATACCATACGTGCCTGTATTCCATAAAATTCTGCGATCACAACACACGCTTCAAGAATCCTGAAAGAATAATTTATTTTGCGTCGAGTTTACGTGAAAATGTTTAATTATCATTATACGGCGTCAGCAGAATCACTTCAATTCTGTCACACGGTCGAATTAAATTCATATTATTTAATCACAAATAATCAAGTCATTTAAATAATATCGCAGATATGTAGAAATTGTTTTATATCTTTAATAAACCATTTTGTTTAAAAAAATTTAACTAATAACTTAAATAAGCAAGGTACAATTTTTGAAAAACTAACAAACTTTCTTTTCTACTAGATTGCAATGTCCCACACAACGCATAAATTTATCGTTAAAATTGTTAGTTTATTGAATTGACTAAAAATAAAATAGACAGGAAATAAGTAAATTACAAACAGTACTTCTCGAATGATTTTGCCTTAGTTCCCGACAATTATAGTTGTTTATTAAATAAAATATCTGACAAAACGTGCAGTCCAAAAAATTTGAATGTTGTATGTATTACATTTAAAAGCCATTCAGCTTCTTGCCCAAGGTGCACAGACATCGTACTGTTAAGAATTTTTTTTATCTCGGACTTAGTAAATAATATGGATTTTTGACTTTGCATCTTATCAGTTGATTTAAATGATATTTTTTATAAGTATTTTTTATAAAATATTAGCATAAATGAAACTTTCCGTTTGATGCATTTTTGATAATAATGGGACGAACTCATTTAAGTATTAAACTTATTTGGTGTTTGAGTGGAAATGAATTATATTGCGTATATTTAATGGATATGCAGGTTTGTGCTTTTATATCTTAACAGAATAGTTAATGCATAATTCTGATAAAGTAATTTTTTTATTGTTTTTTAAACACTTTTTTGTGTGAATTTGTTATATAAGATTATTATTTTTTAAATTAATTTTTCTCTACAATCACTTCGACAACAAATCAATTTTTTATCCACATGCGCGCGCGTATTGTTTTATATATTCGATTCTTATTATCTCATTTCCAACTACGCGCTGAAAATATTTTATCTTTGTATGAAAAACAAACTTATTTATAATAATTGTTCGTTGTGGCATGTGGAAGATGGATTTGTTTTTCGCATTCTTCTCTGAAATTAAGTATTATTCGTTTTATTAGTTATTTTACACTTGATAGATTATCAGAATAATTCATTTAATTATTAACTTTCATTTACTTACGTTAACTGAGTTTTAACCTAATTTAATTTTTTTTTGCTTTTGTAAGCAATAATTTTTTTTGTTATTCCGTTGAATTTTTAGAAAATTAATTTTTATGAATAATGTAAGAACCAAAACAGTTACATATTAAATGCTGCCATTTACAATGCCTTTGCTCTTACCGTGGGTAAAAAATAAATTTAATTATTATGTTTCAGTTATCAGATTACTACTAGCTGGAATTTACGTCCTTTATTTATCATTGATTGATGTTAAAAGGTTCACCTAATGCCTCTCGCTTATAATTTGATTTAAAATTTATTTCCAGTGTTGTATTTTCTTCCTTTTGTTTCTTTCAGATATTTTTTAATTTATTACTTTATGTTAATTAAAGCTTTTAAGACTCCTTCGTTATTCATATATCGCCCCTTAAACAAAAAAATGCGGTGTGGTAACCTTTATAAAATTAAAAAGTGATTGATATTTTTTTGGAAAACTAAATAAGTGAGTCGCGTAAATATATTAAAAGCAAAAAAGTAAAATGATAATAGTCAAAATAAACAAAATAAAAATTCAGTGCACAAATTGAATCGTTTTCAAAAAAATATTAGAATTTTAACTGGAAAAGTATCAGCGTGCCATAAAACAAATCTATGTATATGCAATCAGCAAATGTGAATGTGGAAATGCTAATGCACGCAATTTAAAAAGTCTATACCGTTTTAATAAATGATAACAAAAAGAAAAAATTAATATATATTAACATAATTATAATATACACAAACTTAAAAACGTCTTAGTAACATCAAGCTTTCATCAATAATGAATTGATTTTCATTAAAAACATCAAAATTAAACAAAACCTGAACTAATTATTGATACATGTTATTATTGCTTTCAATAAGGCCGATGACTTCCAACTTACTTGATTATTCATAATTTTAAAAAAGCTATATTCAATTTAGTATATATCAATTTTTTCATTTGTAAAGTTAAGTAGTTTTTTAAGTTGAGCTTGTTATTGTGACCTTTTGAATAAATAACATTCATTAAAACCATCTGACATTTAAACACCTTGAAAGTAATTAATACGTATTAAGTCATAAACTCTTGAGTTTGAATAAGAAATTTTAAATTAATAAAGATTTAATTCTAATTATTAAATAGACCGGTTATTTTAATGTTTTAAACTAATTAATTAAAAATAAAAAAAGCTCGGAATGTATTACTTTGTATTCAAAGATTTTGAATTTCTAATTTATAGTATACTAACTATATTTACATTGATTTGTTTATTAATTCAATTTGAACCGTTTGAAAGGGACTTGACTCACCTTTGTTGGTTGTATTTTATAAAATTTAATCTCATCAATTATTTATTAGCGACTAGCGCGCAAAGTGTCACTAAATTAGTCTAAACATCCAAATAAATTTAAAAAAATCAGGTAATATAAAAAATAATTTACAAGAAAAAATTAAATAAACAATTCTATCTTATAATATGGTTATCTCAGAATTTAAAAAAGGTTTTAGTAGTTAAAATTAACGGAACAAAACTGTTACCCTGATTATTTATAAAAATAATATTTTAATTAAAATATTCAGAACGAAATTAATATACCACATATTAATATATATTTTAGAAGATATTTGATAAACTTTAAAAAAGAAAGGTTGTAATAAAACACATGTAAGTTAAGTTCATTTATTTTTTATAAATTATTTTTGTATATTAAACAATTAAAGTTTTTTTTGGATTACCCTACAATAATTCTGCTAATCTTTTAAATTAAAATAGAATTATCTTTTCTGAAAAAACATATTTTAAAGTACAATATAACTTAAAATCCATTAAAAATGAAATAAGCTTATTGTTCAACTATTAAGTACTTTAAATGAGTTTAATCATTAATGAATAGATGGCGACAACGTTTTGATGAATTAACTCTGAAATTTTTTCAAGACTCATCGGCACCCCTCTGCGTAATGAAGGGGCATGGGTCGAAGGCCATGACGATGTCGACAAAGTAAGCCTCTATGGCGCGCAAGGCGCTGCAGAATTTATTGAAAGACATGCAAAAACTAATAAAAATATTTGAAATTTTATTGGCGTGTTTGTTTAATATAATATTAAATGAAGAATTCAACGTTATAATATAAGTAAATCCAGGGAGATGCCAAATTAAAAATTTAATGCTATAAGTAGACTTGCGGGGTCGGAGAGTCTATGTGCTCATTTAAAATAATTATTTCCATTTAAAACCAATTTGATAATATTCAAAAATATAATCAATAAAACAGAAAATAAATTGCACAAATAATTCAAAATAAAACAGTTTCAAACATTTTTATTGCATAAGAAAAAATAGTAAATAAATATTTTTAATTTTTAAAAAATTGTATGAATTTACTTGCGTTACATTTTTTGCCTATACAATTGCATTAATTCATTTAAATTTAAAATTTCATAAATTATTATTAAAATAAAAAAATGATTAATTTCAAGATTATTTAAAGGAATTTCTAAACATTCACCAAAGTCGAGGAATATTAATTTTAATTTTTAAATTTGTACATTAAAATCATTGTATTTGAATAAAGTGCAAAGTATACTCCAAAGCTGTGGAAAGCACGGCCCACCAAAACGGACTAAATTTAATAATGTTTAATTTTTCGGAAAACCAAAATTATAAATGCAATTTGATAAGGTGATATTTTCAAGCAATCTTATTATGTTTTATTTTTATTATTTGGTATTCTAACTGGTTATTATTTTGTTTAACCACTTGTAGGTTTTTAAATCTGTCTAAAGAATGATGCTGATTAATATACGAAATCTCTCCAGGCATGTAAACTGTTAACGTATAAAAGAATCTCCTTGAATTTACTAATATATGAAAACAAAAAACTAAAGAATCCAATTATAAAAAAATAAAATTAAACGTTAGTTGATGAGTGTAAAACATATTGCAACAGTTGAGAGCCCACAAATATTCGAAAAAACTCATTTTAAAACAAAAACCCAAATAAATTATAGTGTTTTAAAATATAAATCTTAAAAATAAACAATTATAATGGCAGACATTATTTTATGAAATGAATTTGAATTTGAATTTAATTTTGATTAAAATAATTAATATAAATTTTCAACTTAATAAATAGGATAGTCCAGTCAATTTGCTTAAGACTTGTCGAACGGATTCTATGGAAGCAGTAATTATGGTGGCTTTAATAATTATTTATTTGTTAATTTTTAAATTAATTTGTTTTAGTTTTATTTAACTAACAAATACAATTCATAAAATTACTTTTTTTATTAAATGTCAACGGCAGTATTTCTTTTCTATCTACAACTTTTTGCAAGCGACAAACATTATTTATTTTTGTATTATTTTATTCATATTATGTATTTTTATTATTATATTTAGTTTATTATTTGTGGCTCTTCTTTTTAATCAAAATGGAAAGATAAGATCTTTTTTAGTTTAAAATAATCGATAAGCAATTAACTTACCAAACAGGTTTTACCTTACTTCGATAACAAATGAGTTAACTTCAAAAATAGCATTAATAATTTAAAAACAAGCATCCATTAAATATTGTCTATTTATAATGTCTTGCAAAATATATAAATTATCTAAATTTTTAAATTTTTTGAAATTAATTTTTCTAATTTATTAAATAAAATAAATTGATTAATAATCTTCGCTATTTAAAGATTTTGTAAGGGGTTCATTTCATATCTTCCAAGTTTATCAGACGATTTGATCAAATGAATGTGAGTTGATTTAATATAATAAAATTTTATTACAATTTAAAAAATTACTAATAAGCTACAAAAATTGTTTTACATACGTATTTTTTAAAATTCAAAAATTTGGATAGGTTATTCGGGTTATCAAAATATAGATATAATCTTAAATTTTTCAAAATCATAAAACTATTAAATTTTTATATTTAAAATAAAACAAAATTAAAAGGAATTTAAAAATTAAAACATGAAATTTTGATTGATGCATAGCAAAAATTTGTTTATCAGTTTCCGATAAATATAAATACTGCAAATAATAATTTTATATAATTACAAAAGGCTTTATGATTAAAAATTTTTTATAATGTCGAATTGAAAAACAAATCTTTTAAATACAATTAGTTGTCGCGTGTGCGTCTTTCATAAAAATATAACTAAAAATAAATTTTATACGTCAAACATATGAGTTAAAATAAATGTCTTTATACAAACCATTTTTATCCAAATGATTTTGGTCCAGGAAAACACGTTTTTTCAATGCTGAAAATTCAATTTCAATGAATATAATAAACATTATATTTGTAAATATCATTTAACACCATTAGATTTAGATATATAAATTGTAAAAATCTAAACCAACAATTAAAAAAAATTATTATTAAATTTTAATCAAAAAAATGAAATATATAATCTAATAAAAACAATAACACATAACTAAGTTTTTAGTTTTTGGTCATCCAAGAGTAGGAAAAACAGCTGTTGTTAAAGGTCTTGTTCAGATATATAATAAATTTTTTTAACTTTTTATACATAGTGAAGATTATGCGATACCTAATGATTTAATTATGTTTAATAATAAATAAAGTGGTGTGTTTGTTTCATTACATTAAATTGAAACATCGCATTTATAATTTAGCAAAAGCATGAAACATTAATATAAATTTATAAATGATTAAATTTACATTTGTATATACGAATGTTTTTATTTACTATTGCTAAATAATATAATTTGTAATTAAACAAATTTACCGCTAAAAAATGCGCCGATTTATTCCGCTTCTAGTCATCCGCTCCCCAATTGAAGAAATTTTTTTATAATTTTCAAATATTTATAATTAATGCGCGCAAAAAAAAATTTCTGAAAAAATTCATCACATTTTTGAATTTTTGCTTTTACTTTCTTAACTAAGATTGGCTTTTGTGTTTATATTTCAAAAACAATACGAAAAAGAAGTAATATAAGAACTAAAAGCTTATTTAAAGCATCATGATGGTTTACTGAGTAATTCTTTAATAGTGTAGTTAAAAAAATATTAAAATCAATATCCTATGCAATCTCTTGAAAAAGTTTAATTTGCATTTCATGATAAGCTAGAAAGATTTACAACAAGTTTGCAGTAGAGACAAAATCAACTAAAATAAGAATTTGATTTTGATGGCTATATAATAATAATATTATGTTATAATTGTGATAATGCATTTAAGAATAAGATTAGTCTCATTTTGTTGCTGGATCCAAATAATTGAGTTATTAAAAATATGCAACTTTATTAACAAATGATTAAAAAAATTTTCCATAAATAACTAGACTATGCATAAATTTGTTTTCTTTGTTAAATCTCCGATATAATTTTACCAAAACAATGTATTCTTAGCTGTTCAATATCAAAAACCTAAATGTGCTGGCTTTCTTTAATCATAAACTGTTTTGAAACGTCTGAGGAATAAAAATCAAAAAATTAAAATTATAAATTAAACCAAAAAAGCCTAAAATCAATAATCAACGCTAAATAATTATAAATTCCAAAATAAATAACAAACAAATAACAAATAAAATACAATACAATTTTAAAACCACAGAAAAAAAATGTAGAAACCAATCTTACGCTAATATTAGTTTGTCAAAAAATTGACAACATGTGTTCTCAAAAGTGAACGTATGTATAAAATCTATTGGGAAAAAATGGCCGCGCTGAAATAACCAGCACACTTTAAATCTATAATTAGTCGTTGAAGGAAGAAAAAAATTAAGGTATTAAACAAATTAGTGCACTAAAAGATCATTTTTCGTTGCATATTTTGGCCTTTTGGATCATATAACCGCTTCCTAAGTATAATTTATTATCAAAATGTTCAATTCAAAATATTAATAAAAATGTTAAATCAACATACGTAAAACCAACTTTGCAGTGTCTTTTTTTCCACCGGAATTTTTTTTGGTCAACATTGGTTTCCGAATGTGTTCCTCTCTTCGCCCCGTCTTCAAAAATAAATTGATTAACATATATTATGAACAAAGCATGATAAATTAAATTTTGAAAAATGAAAAAAGATTTAATTAAAGAAAGTACTATAAAATTTTAACTTAATTAAATAAAATATAGTTAATATTACTTTAAGCCCAAATCATTATCATACTTTAATTAATTTAATAAAGGATTAACAACAAAAAAATTTCATAAAATATAATAATTTTATATCGAAATCAAAAAAATTATTAATTATTACAGAAAGAGAAAATCAAGTAACTACATACTAAAAAAGTTCTAAGTTACCAACGGAAACCATTCCACCTACGAGCGCAAAATTTTTATAATAAATATTTAGCAATTCGATAAATTACATTTGAAACATATTGCTAAAATAACAATGCCACTTTGGCGAAATTCTCTGAATAAGAAAAAAGCATAAACGGTAATGCAAAATATTTTATTATATTCGGTGTTCTTATTTATTTAATTGCGTTTGTTCGTAATGAAATTGATACTAATTTACATTTCAGCTTTAGCATCGTGAGAAATGACTAAAATAAAAATTGATAAGAAGAAATTAAAATGTCAAATGATAGAAACGTATTTTTAATAAAACGGTAATTATTAAAGACAATGCAACCTATAGCAATTTGAAAATGACCTATAACGACTAAAAAATTTAAATCATTATTTACATAAAGGGTTAGCATTTAAATTACATTTGAAACTAACATCATTGATAATCAAAGGTTTCTAAATGTGTCCCTTTCAAAATATTATTTGCTTAATATTATTATATTGGTTGCTAACTTACAAATTTGAGTGCAAAAGGCCGACGATGAGCAGCAGTTCGAATCCGATCGATTTTTAATGAGTCTTTAATTCATTTTAACATTCAACATAAGTAAATTAATATGTCTTTGCATAATAAATTATAAATAAGATTTAGTGGAATCAACTTTGAATTATTCAATTATTTTGATGAGTATTTAATTCATTTTAAAATTTAACATAAAGTAATTAATATACCTTGGCATAAAAGTTAATAATGAAATATTATCTTTAAGTAAATAAGTCTTAGTTAGTTTTGAAAAATGTTGCCACTCCCAGTTTTATATAACTATCAATAAAGTTGTGATATTTTATTTATTAAATAGATGATTCATTCTTCAAGCAAAATTTCTTCTTGGTAAACTAATTAAGTGCCATTATATAAAGCTATGTTATTAATCTCAGTCCGGCCGACCCGAGCGCCTTTTATATAAACAGTGAAATATTACAAGTCAAACAATTAAAATTACCAAAAATAAATTATTTAAAAAATAAAGTGAAAATTCAGTGTACAAAAACGAAGGTAAGTAAATCAAAACGACAAGGTAACTAATTATAATAACTTTAATTGTATAACGCTAAATTTAATAAATTTGATAAGGAACATAAAAATGTGGTGAGCGTTTTTCTAGAGAGACAATGCTGCAATTATTTAAGTTATTATTAAAAAAAGCGTCGTTCCGGTTTAAACTGCACACGCGCCCGCGACAAAAAAGCATCATCTCTGTGTAAAAAAACGTTTTGCAAAGCCTAATTAAATTACTTTAAACAATCGAAAAAATAATTGACGACTGT
The DNA here is from genome assembly GCA_020449905.1 of Globodera pallida. Classification (NCBI taxonomy): domain Eukaryota; kingdom Metazoa; phylum Nematoda; class Chromadorea; order Rhabditida; family Heteroderidae; genus Globodera; species Globodera pallida. The sequence continues at coordinate 1,818,321 of JAIXHY010000022.1, read as the reverse complement.
TAAATTATTAATATTTTAGCATATACAAATAAATCATGTGTCTTTAAAAAACTAAAATTCACTAAATTTAATTAATAAAAAATAAATAAATACGGTAAATTGATTCGTTATTTGTAAATAGTAAATTTAATCTAAACTTAAATAAATGAATTATAAGTCGTATTTCTCGGAGGGAAAATTAACAAAAATTTATGTGTTATAATTATAATTATAAAATCAATAGCAAAATATCCTCATATAATATCTCAATTTAAAACGTTTATCCTTTTAAATTTAAATACACTCAAAACAAAAAATGTTCAAAATTTTAAATTATTATCAACGTGAATAAATTAATCGTCCACGACTTCCTTTTCTTTGGTCGTTTCGGTTTTTTGCTGTCAGGAAGGTTATTTACACGAGAAAAATGGAGCGCTTTGCAGTGAAAAAAAATTTAGATTAAATGCATTTTCTTAATAAAATAAAAACAAATTTAAACGTAAAAGGATACCCTTAATATTTTGTTTAAACCTTGAAAACTAACCAACCAAGAATCAAATGATTATTGACAAAGAAAAAGATGAAGAAATTAAATCTTCAATTGCAAAGGTATTCAAATGTGCATTTTGAGAAGTCACTTTTCATTTTTCAACCGGTTGAAAATAATAAAATAAAAATTATTTAAAATAATGCATAAAACTCATCACAAAGGAGCAAAATGAATTGTTGTTGTGTAAAATAAACTCTATAAATTTATTAACTAAAACTTTTGACAAAGTGCCTGGGACGGCACGTGGTCGCCATTCTGCCAGATTAACGGATACAAAAAGTCATGCTCCCAATCTTGCACTACAAATTAAATTAAATCATTCATAACCAACAATTTTAAATAAATACGATATTTTTTATAATTTTACCTAAAGTAATAATATAAATATTATAATAATTCTTTAACTATATAAACATGTTTTTCACTTTAAACAGTTTTTATAAATAAATTCAACTGAAAATAAGAAAACGATTTAATAAAAAAAGAATGAAGTTAGTTTTTTACAGCAAATAAGTAAATGATTTTTATTTCTAAACAATTAACAAAAGCATCAGGTTATTATAATATACTTAAAGTCATTAATTTTTTATAATATAAAGCGGACCTGCAGGTGGAACACGACAACTTGTGGTCGAACCCGACGAACTCTGTGATTGAACCCGATTATTGATTCAGAGACGGAGCCAATTATTACTTAAATATAAATTTAACCAATTTTATAGAAAGTTACTTAGAGATTCAAATGATTAGCCATCAAGCTTTTAAATTTTAAAATAAAAATTATATAACAACCTCTTAAAATTCAAAAACATGTATTAATAAGTTCACATTTAATAAACTCATTTAATGATAAAATATTTCATCAATAATTTAATTTTTTTAATAACTTAAGTCTAAAACAAGGAAAGAATTTGTTAACAAAAATATATGGTTAGTTCTATTGAAATGTAGTCGAACGGTGTATTCATGTAGAGTTTGTTACTCGGATTATTAAGGTAGTCTAAATTATTATTTAAACAATTTACATTATATATATATTTTTTAAATTTTATTTATCAGACGTATTTTTCTTTCTTTTTATTGCAATACCTTAGCTTTTAGATGAAGATTAATTACCCAATGCCCCCAAATGGAATGTTGTATTTTATAATCCATTTTTTATACGTAACAGTTTACTTGATACTTACAATAAATTTATCAGCTTAATTAATATTCTGCAAGTTTTGTTTTTAATGTTTGATGTTTTGTTACAGCAACTTTGATCTTAATTTCTTTGGTTTGAATTTTATTGACCATATTATTATTTTTAAATTCATGGAAGCACCAAACACATATTTTCCAAATGTGAGCGCAAAATCGGACAAAACGCAAACTTTTTGTTCTTTAGCATTTTTTGCTTTAATGTTTCTATAAATGTAATTTAATAAGTTATTTAAAATCAAAAAAAACAAAGATTTATACATTTATATTAATAATCCACATATACTGTCTCTGTAATGCTTATTTTGAATAACTTTAAAAATAAAATTTCATTTATTCTGTACTTTCTTTGCTTGTTAAATTAAGGCTTTTGTATTTGTTTATTTTTTTCTGGTGAAAATAATGCGTTATTTAAGTAATATTTATAAAATGATAATGTTTATATAAAGCTGCTTGTAAATGTTAAAAATAAAATTCATTTATTATGTACCTTTTTTGTTTGTTAAATAAGCTTTTGTTATTTGATTTTTTCTTGTAAAAATGATTATTTGCGTTATTTGAAGTAATATTTACAAAATGATAATGTTTATATAAATCTATTAGCAAAATATATTGTACTTGTTTGTTATTTCTAATATTATTATTATTAAATTTATTTCATTTCAATATTATTACGTTTAAATGATGCTTCTCTTTATTACGTTTTTTTCTATCCTTATTTTATTAATCGAATTTAGTTTTAGACGATTTAATAGGATAACTATTAAAATAAGATAAATCTTGAAATTAAGGTTGATTTATAAATTATTTTAAATTGCGTATTTTCAAAAGTTTCAACAATTCTCTCTAATTTGAAAATTTTAAGTGCGCCCTCCCCAAAGCTCTGCGGTTATTAAATCATGTCTTTGATGTCATAAATGCAACAGCCTTAAACAACTTTTTGCAACCTTGTCCACAGCATCTTTGCGCAAGTTCTGCACATATTCCTTGATATAAATCAAACAAATTAAAAATAAAAGAGTCAAAGTGTTCAGACGTCGTTTTAAATAAACCTCAACATCCATCGCTGTCTTTATATTGCAAATAATGAATTATAAATTTTTTTAAATTTGAATATACATTATTGTTAAAAACATTTTACTCACAATTTTGATTAATGGGTATTTCCTCTTATATATTAAATTTATTTTATATTTAGATTAACTGACTCTTACATCAATAATATAATTTGAATCCTTTTTAAATTAATATTATTTCAAAATTACGATTCAAAAAAAGATATATATTATGAGATTTGTAATATTTTTAAATGCATGAAGTTTGATTACATTTATAAAACAAAATAGTGTTTTAGGGTTTCGTTGCATCCATTTTTTTTTCACTTTTCTCCTTTTATTTTCCAATTTTGCCTAGCCCTGATACTCACATATTTGTTTTTACTTGTTCTGCAATGCCGAAAACAAGTAGTAGAACTTCTGGTTCCATTTCTCCTTATACAGTATACAAGCTTTGCCAGTTAGTTTTTCTCGTCTTCAAAATGTTAAAATATTTTAGGTGCACTGGATATAAAAGGAAATTTATATGATCGCTCATATAAGGAATAAAAGATATTGCATCGCTATTTAATGATATTTAATATTAAATGTTTAAGTTTTCCATATTAAATGTTTTATGAGTTATATAATTCATTATAATCAGCTTTTCAAAATAATAAATCAAATCGATCATGGGCTTAATATATGGTTAACAATCATATTTCCATTTATTATTTTGTTTTTAAATTTGTTAATTATATGCTTTAAATTTCTGTGAATACATTGTGTAACACTTTTTATATTAGTTGTTTAACGTCGATTTGTTCTGCCACGTCTTTCGTTGTCCACTTTGTTGGATAAATAATGATTTATGTTTTACGATTTGCCTGTTAGTAATAAGATTTTATATTTGATAGCATTTTCCTGTCCTTTTCCCCTTTTCTGGCGGACCGAACAGAGTTGGTCTTTTTCGGATTTTTTTTTATTTAGCATCAGCGGGTAAGTGAAAAACAATCTATTGTTCTTGTTTGAGCATTACTTTTTCTTTTTATTTTAATTATAACTTTGATAATTTTTTCCATAAACTTATTAAATTACATTTGCTTCTTTGATATATGGATTTGCATAAAGTCACTTATAATAATATAGTGAATACAACAGCGTAAATTTATTTTAGCATTATTAATCATTATTAATATGCGCTTCATGGTCAATAATTTGTAACTGAATGTATTTTAAATGATTTACTAACAGCAAATAGAATATTTTATGGTCTCACTCGATAAAACACAAAATACTCCACCTATTGTCTTTCTTCTATTACATTAAATATGTTACAATAATAATAGCATCTCAAAGGTTACTAAATTGCCGATTATTGTATCAATGTTAAAGATGATCGATTTATGGAAGTGATTTTAAATCGGAAAATATGTTGAAAATAGATAAAGGTAAAAATTTTTATAATATTACATAGAAATTTGTACCCACAACATAAGAAAATAATAAATAATAATATCTATGGAGTGAGGAAAGTGACGGAAACCGTCAATGATTTATGACAATAAAGCAATAAATTGCGGCAACAGCCAATTTGCCCATCGTTAAATCTAATAAAATTGTTAAATATATTTTATGTTCCATTTCCGAAAATTCATAATATTGTATTAAATGAAAGTTTGTAAAAATATGAAACCAAAGCTGTAGAACTCCAATATGGTCAAAACTGTGCATATAACTAACTGTTCTTTTAAATATATTTAGCCGACTTAGCAGATAAGGCAAGCAGAGCTTAAAGAGAGATACGGACTCCATGGAATGTCAAATTAAATAAAAAGCTTAAAAAATAAAGAAAGCATTGAAATTAGTTTCTGCGCAGATTTTAAGTTAGCATTTGAAAACTGCAAAATGACTTTAAATCGCTCGCCCAATCGTATTGCGCCCAATCTATATTAGACATTTTACGTCACAAATAAAATAATAAATTGATTAGAATCAAAGCCATTGATTTATCTATTCTTTTTATTAAAATTGGCACTGGCAATTTAAAAAAATTGTGTTTTTGGATACAATTAGAATTGTGGGCTTCCAAGTGTTGCTGATTTGGGAACAGCTCTCGCGGAACAGTCGTATTTCACTGGACATCGCCTAAAGGACAAAAATAGAGCTATGTCACAAAGGTATACACATTTTGCCGCCTCACACTGTCCACTTTGCCTTCGTCCAGCCCGTCTCGGATGATAAACTAAATATTAATATTTTATAAAATATTTATTTTAAAAAATTGTATATATAATTAATTATAATAAGAGTAAAAAGTTGAAGGGAGTGAGGGAATAAACCCGGATATCACATTTCTGTTGCATAAAAAAAATCACCAAACCCTTTTAAAATATTTAAGAATTAAATACCAAAAAATACGAAGAAGAGAATTACTAATGTTTATTATTTATTTTTTTGTGCAAATTTAAAAACAATTATTATTCTTACGGAACGAAAAATTAAATAACCTAAATAAAGATTAATGATTATGCTGCAACAAAATCATTGCAGAAAACTAAGATCGTCTGTATTATTGTCTGAAATAAAAACTAAAAAATAAAATTAATTTGCATACAAAAATCTTAAAAAGTATTGCCGCAGCAATTAGATTTAAAAACCTTTGTCTTTGAGTTCAAAAGATTTTGGGTTATTTATTGCAATTTTTAAAAGTGGTGCTTTTGTTTCAAATTGTTTAATATTTCAGCTTAAGTTTTATTAATATTTTGTTTATTTTCATTCAACAATGATATTTTAAATCTATATTGTAAAAGTTTGAAATTTATAATTTTTGTTTATACTAAATTGCTTATTTTGGACGGTATCCTGTCAAAATTTAATTTTAACTTTTTTTTAAATTATAATTTGAATATTCATTTTTATAAACAAATAATAAAGATAACGATTTATATAAAATCAGGACCATACTGTCTGTTTAAGTAAAATTCGGTGCGCGCAAAAACAAATACCTATATTACTTGCAAATTAATAATCAAATTAAGTCAGCAAAAATCAAGACTCAATTTGTTTCTTTTCAAATTTTAATTAAAAGGTGGATACGCTTTTAGAGCAAATCAAGAATGTTCTTACTAAGTATTAAAAATCATAATTTAATAAACGATTGCTACCTTTACATAAAAATGTAATAAATTTTATTTTAAAAAATTCATATGGTGTAAAATACTCAATTCTAGATAAACAATAAAAAAGAATTAATTGTTGTCAATGTTTTCTAAAAAATTAATTAAATATACTTTTACTTAATTCAATATTCACACAATTTCAATTTAAATTCAATATTCAAAAATAACTTAATTTAAAATTAAGTGAATTTAATTCTAATATTAACTAAAAATTCAACATTCAAACATAATCTCACTTAAAATAAGGTAAATTTACTTTCAATATTCATTAATATAATCACTCAAAAACAATCTCTGAACATGAATCTTAAAATAGCTAAATATCAAAATTCTAGCCCTATATATATAACTATAGAAGCATGTGATTGGGCAAATTTAGGATTTATTTAAGACATGTGGCTTGTGGGTCCTTTATAACATGAAGCAAAATACAGAAAAGAGACAACAAAATCCAAAACATATATGCTTCTACAAAGAAATTTAGGTTTATTTTAATAAAATTATTTGATGTGACGGCCTTTTAAATTAATTTGTTCAAATTTTATATTTTAGAACGCCTAATTTTTTTCTATTTTTATAGCAGTAATTCTATTATAACTGAGTTGATGAAATTTATAGTAAAATATAAAAAAATCATTTGATATTTGTCAATTTTATTTTTGTTTACAATGCGTGGGAATGGGTTGGGGATGGCGGTTCATTCTCCCGGGGAGAGCAAACTGATCATTGCAGACCGAAGCCCGTATGGGTCGCATTGTTGCCGACATGTTGACAATTTTATATGCTTCGGATGGTAAAGGTTCGTAAATTAGTAAGAGTTTTATTTTTGTAATCAAAAAAGTTCTTATAATAAATATTTAAAATTTGGCTATTTTTTTAATTTTGTTATGTCAAGACATGCGCATCAAACAAGCTGTAGACGGTTATTTGCAAAAATTGAATTGCTTATATATATATATATATCAAATCAATATATTGTTTTTCTTAAAATTTTATTATTGTAAATCTTTTGCACGTTGGTGATGAGTTTTTTCATTATTTTTATTTATTATATCCAAGCGATTGAGAAATAAAAAGCGACACTTCTCAAAATGCACATTAGATTTATACCATTTGCAATTGAAGATTTAATTTCACCATCCTTTCTTTGACAATAAACATTTGATTCAGTTTTCAAGGCTTAAACAAATATTCAATTTTTTGTTAAAGATTGTTTAAAGTTTATTTTTAAAATGTGTTAAAAATAAACATTATTTAATTTATAAAACTGACTTTATTTGAAAGATTAAAAAACATTTGTTTGATTTTATTATATTTTGTATTTAATACATTTTTATTGCCTTTTTTCTATATGATTATATATTTTAAATTGTTTTATCAATTTAATTGATTCAAAACGGGCATGCAGAATTCCGCTTTCTATGTTTTAAGTGTTGTAGAAATTTGCAAATTAGCATTAATTCAAATTATATAACTTTTCAATTTTTGGGGAAAACGAATTCAATATTTTTTTTAAAAAAAAACCCGCACATCATATTTGTGATAAACTTGTATACTGAATTATAAAAAAAATTTTTTTTAATTCTTTAACATTTTTTAAAAAATAAATTGCATTGTATTTATAAAAGCCTGTTAATCGTTCTGATGTTCTACAATACGAACTATCGAGCAAAGCAACAATTAAAAATTAACAAATAATAATATTGTTTTGAACAGAACAAGGAACTGTGGAAGAGTGTGTTGTATTTACATTGTAAAATTTATTTTTATTTTTACATTTTCGTTTTTATGCTGATGCCACATTAATTGCTATTTTTTTTAAATTTATTTTTATAAGAATTCTGCTTCGCTTTTAAAATGCCTGCAGACAAAATTAATGTTTTTTATTTGCATTTTAAACATTGCCTGATTCTTTTTATTTGTAAGATTTATAGAATCGCTTTCATGATCTTATCATTATTAGGTTTTTATTTTCATAAATCTTAGACCATTATAATTATCTATTATTTGCATTGCGTTTTAAAATTTTTAGTGGTTCAGCACCGATACCCGACATGCAATCCTGTATCCTTCGAACTGGAGAATAAACAATTTATTAATTTATTTTTTAGGGTTTTATAAATAATTAATTTTTGAAATTTTCCAAATCATTGTTGTGTGAATCTTTTCGCTTAAGTGCACAGTAAATATACATACCTACCCATACATATGTAGGCGTTAAAAACAAAAAATGGAGCCGGTATCTTCTGTTTAATTATTAGTGGTGATTTTTATTTTCAATTTTTTGTTTTTAACAAAGCCAGATTCAAGATTGTTCTTTGTTTGAAGTTTTGAATAATTTTAATTTTTCATTCTTTTGCCCTTGAAAATTTTTGGTCGATTTTCTAAACGACAGTCTAGCCTTAGATTCGAATAACAAAAGTAATAATTTCCGATTAGATTATTTAGTATATTTGTCTTTTAATAAAATTTTTCAGACAAAAAAATTCATTTTTTTTTATTTACATTTTAAACATTGACTGATTCTTTTTTATTTGTAAAATTTATAGAATCGCATTTATGATCTTATCATTTTAGGCTTTTATTTTTCGTTTCAAAGTTTAAGCCTTTATTATTTTCTCTCAGAATATGTTCTATAATTATTCTACGAATATATTTGCAAAGGCCGAGACATCTGTGGTTGCAGGCCAAAACAACGCAAATAAAATGACATTTGTTGACTCCTTTAGCGAAAGTTTGCTTACTCATCATGCGATTGTGGGATTTTTTAAATTATTAAATTAAGCAATTTTTTGGCAATCATTTGTTTTGTTAATTGTTAATGATTTGTATTTTTAATTATTTAAGCCAACAACTTAATTTAATATCAATAAATTATATTATTATATGTTTTAATTGAGTGATTGAAATTAATTGTTATTTAAGATAAAATGGAAGATGTCTGGCGGTGCCGACAGGCGGAGCGGGACGTTTGGGCCCCGACGTTTGGGCCCCAAGGATCTTTGAAGTGCCATAACTCTACTTGGAACTATCCAAACGAAACAAATTTGGTATCAATCGAAAGCTTTTGTTGGGCAGATTTTGTATTCAAATCAATAAGGTGATTAAATCCTTTTCAAAAAAGTTATAATCGAAAATTACCACAAAACTTAGGTTTTCGCTCTTTTCAAACAATAACTTTTTAAAGGTTTAAATGATTGTTTAGTTCCTGCTAGATAATAGCTTATAAACATATAGAGCTTTCGATTGGTACCAAATTTGTTTCGTTTGGTTGGTTCCAAGAAGAGTTATGGCACTTCAAACATCCTTGGGGCCCAAACGTCGAGGCCCAAACGTCCCCGACCCCCGACAGGCGCCGCCGGAAAAAATTTTTTTTTACAAAAATTGGTAATTTTTGTAAAAAAAACACACTGTTTTCATGAAAATTTTAGGTTCGAGGCAAATAAGGAACTTTTTTTTTAAGCTTCTGTAGCATTAATTTAAACGGACTTTCCTTGAATTTTGGAATTATGGGTAATAATGCCTAATTTAATTCATTTTGAAAATTGATATTATTTTTTTCTCAATAGTGCATCAATTGTTTATGAATGATTTTGAATTTGACATTTTTTCTAACTTTCTTGATGTTTTGGTTTGAAGAGCGCACTTGTTTCGTCCGCACTATGAGCAAAAGTAAAAAATTTATACTAATAGCAGAATTAATATTATTATCAATATGGAACTAAAGGAAAAGGAATGAAAAATTAACAAAAAATACTTTGGCTGCGGAAAGCCTGACATATACATATAAGCATGTAAAAGCAATTCCCAAAATTCAAAATAGGTATAATATCTTTATGTTGAATACAAACAGAAACCGTCAAGAATAATTTTTTTACAACGGTTATTTTATTTGCGCGTTTATCAACAGCAAATAAAATAAAAATGTTTGTAAATTTCAAATAAAAATTTACCAAAAAATTTTGTGAGAAACAATGAAATTAAACGAATACACTTTTTTATTTATAAATGAATTATTTTAGATCCAAAACTGACGAATTAATGTTACAACAAGGTACTCACAATTTTAATGTTAAAAGCTCAAAATATGTACGCCAAAAATGCCGAAATAGGCTCCAAAAAACTTCAAATAACCGAAATAGGCTTGAGAGTTTATTTTAGGCGCGAAACCATAAATAGGTTTTCCTAGGTCTGAATAACCTCGTTAAAACGGCAAAATTTCCGACTAAAAACATGTTTTTCGTGTTTATCTTGCCAAAACAAAGTTGCAGAAAAAATAGGCAACAACCTAAAAATACCATCCCTAGTGATGAATTATTCAAATATTCATCTTTTGCACGCATTTTAATTAAAAAATATTTGGAAATTTATTAAAAAAGTTCCATTATTGGGGGAGAATAAGGTCAAATAAACGTAAATAAGTGCTTGCATCAAAGCGGGTTTGGACCCAAACGAACACTTTAATCGCCGGACAGACATACCACCAAGCCACCAATTTATTATACGCATTTTTGTAAAGTTAAATAAATTGTTTGTCAAAAAGTACGCAAAACCATAGTTCTTTAAAAAAATTTGCTTGCCACAATAATTATTTATATTATAATTTTAAATTTTTTCTTTATTATTCATTTTACAATTTGTATAAAACTGTTTCAGCCAGCTTTTTTAAAGCAATTTTAAAGCCTTAGAATATGGCCAAATATGAGGGCACATTTACACATTTATTTATTTCAATTTCAATTTAAAAGATTTTAGTTAATTAAATATAAAAATATTTTACAAAATAAAAAACATTCTTTGCGCACAAAGATTATTTGCAATATGTTGTTGTTTTTTTCGTAATTTTAATTGAGTCGATATAGTTAAAATATTAATTCAAATTCAAATTTAAAATTTTAATTTATTTCAGTGTCAGGGAGCGTGGAATATTGTGAGTTTCAGTGGGTACAAATTTGCATTTTTCTGTTCTCAAAAATAATTATTGTATTTGATTTCACAATTTTTTTCTCTTACCCTTATTTAAATGTTATTAATAAGCATTTATATTATTTTTAAAATGATGTCGACAAGAATCGGTTCGTTGTTCAACAAAGTGGCATTATCATATTGCAATATATTATCTGACTTGCAAAAATATTTAATTTTTTTTAATATTTTGGAATAGCTATAAGTTAACTGATATATAAAATGGGAATTATAATCATATTAAACCTGCCATTATTGAATACTTTGGCTGGATTTTGAATTATTTTATTTTACAAGATTTAATTAGACTTGATAAGTATAAAAAAATTGAACTTTATTATCTTGCGTTTTTTTGGTTTTATGTTTAGATAATATCAGGCCTAATGTGCCCTTTTTAGTTCAAAATTTTGAGTAAATATATATGTTTTTTAACTTAAATAAAATAATACAATTTACTACATTTTTGGGGACTTTTTAATTAATTAAAAGGCATAGAAGATTTTATAATGTTTTTACTTGCTGCAGGTTTGCGTTTGAAGAGAAGTCCTCGTTCCGTTTTCGAGACACAGACCTTGGTTAGAAAGAAAACAGCAGTGGTTTACGAAGAATACATTTTTTTTTTTTTTTTTGATATTATATTGAGCACTTTTGGTTTAAATTTGCAAATATTTTGTCATCCATTATTACATAATCTCATATCTCCCACTCCAAAAAGCTTTAAAAAATTACTGCATTTTTAAAATTTTGGTTGCAAATTTCTTAACAAATTAGTCAAGATTATTTAGTGCATGTTGTCTCCGTAATGCATATATATGTTTTTTTTTCAATGTAACATAGATTTATTTTTATAGACTTAATTTTGTACTATTTAAAGTGTTAAGTCACATAATATCCACGTATGTTAGGTTTATTTTATAAACTGTTATCTAGATAAATTTTTAATAATCGTATTTAATACAAAATAAACTCCAGAGGATCAACTAACTCGAAAGGAGCTGTTTTTCGAGTACGCTTGAGCATTGTCAAAAATTCAGACTACGGAATTAAGTCATAAATTAAAAATAATGTTTACACATAAGCGCAAGTCGTAAACGATTATATTGTCAACATCTTTATCAAATATGCACGTTATGTAAAATAAATTTAAACGAGAACAATTTTATCAATGATTGTTTGTTCTCAACCGTAATAGACCCAATTCGTTTTTTTTAAATTTATCAATTTAACTTTATAAAATTTAGCTAATTTAACCACGTAAATAAATAAATTATTAAGATAAAAAGTTTATTTTATGTAACTTAGCAAATTCAATAAAAAAGTGAGAATGGGTGGCAAATTAAATTTTTGCTACTATGCCGGAGAACTTTGCTGCGCCTAATTTTTCCCGCATAAATATAACAAAGTAAATTAAATTTCTAAAAATAAAGTCAATCGTTTTAAATATTACAAAAATTATCCATGAAATAAGTGATATATTCAAATGTTACGAAACAAATTTAAGAATCATACCAAAATAAAAAATTCAATCAAAAAAATGTTGGAAATCTTTTACCATAAAGAATATATTTAATGCTATTTAATCAATAACATAAAAGTTCCCGGTTTTTTAATGAAAGGGTGATAGTCTTGCGTTTTTGGCCAAAAAGTTCAATAGTAAATTAGTGGCCTAGTAGTTTCTTTTCGACAACTCTGATGTTGGGTGTTGGCTTCGGGTCCCAATTTTTTGGGCCGGCCGGAACCAAAGCGTTTGGGTATTTTTGGCTAAATTTGCATTATGTATTGTAATTTCTTTTTTTAAGATTTTGACATTTTTAGGTGAGATAAAAATAAACTAGCATTGCATCGCATAACAAGTGCGGGAGGTAAAAGAAAGAATGGGTTAGAACCAATTGTATATTGAAGAAGCTCATGAAGTTTCAGTTTACTGAACTATTTGGCTAAAATTACCATTATATTTAAGTAATTAAAATTCATTTGGAGATAAAATCATATTTACTATATTTAATGATGCCCCTAAATTTAAATTCCCAACACTCGCGGGCACTACGTTGTGCCGTCGAACGGGGCTAATATTTTAAACACCAAACAAATTGGCATTATTCGCTTTTCATAAGAATGCGAATGAAAGTTTTGTAAGTAAAATATTACTTTTAATTAAGATTTGTAAATTAATAAATATAATTAAAAATTACTTACAACTTAATAAAGTACAATGAATCTTAAAGTTAAATAAAATTTCTTTCAAGAAAATTAAATTAAAACAAATTGTAGAGGACACTTTTGATTTACAAAAAACGCAGTTTTCTTCTTGAATTAATAAAACTTTTGTCACTCACAACTAGAAAAATCAGTTAATTATTTCAAAAATTAACGAGTAATAAAACTCACTAATTGTCAATTATTAGTTAATTTCAAAAGATTTTGAGACAAAAATAATATAGCTATAAAGTATTTATTAACTGTTTTTAAAATAAGTGGTAGCCTTGTTCGACCTGTTAAACGGTTACGTTACGAACTAGGTATTTTAGGAAATTACCCGGTTACAAAAACCGGGTCTTCAAAATCCCGAAACTTTTATTAGAATTTTTAATGCACTTTGATCAAACGGTTAATTAGTAGAATCTTGATTAAATGATTAATGTAACGGGGACTCTGGATCGATTAAAAGTAAAAAAAATTGCTTCTCAGTTTGTTCTAAGCATGGGATCACTAAACTCAAAAATGAAAGGAAATCGACCGCTTTTGACGTAATTTTAAAAAAATAATTTTTTTTTCCGTCACTATTTTTGGCTAACCATAGGATTGTAAAAAATCATTTCGATTAGGAATCTCTTGCTCAACGCCCATTTATATTTTGAGTAATTTGTATTTTTCCCCAATAAGCTACACATTGTTAATTTTTATTTAATATTTTCTTAAAGAGTTTAAAGCGAGGGTATAGGTTTTGATCGGGGCATTTTTTTGATAAATTTTCCGCAATCACGGTTAAGCCATTATGGTTAACCCGACAGTGCCGAGAACAGCTCAGATATTACCCAAATCCCCGCCTCCGGGTACAACCAGCGATAATTACTACATAGGAAAAATTATAACATTGTTTTTTTGTCAATAATTTAAAAAAAACGATGTTTTAAATAAATATAACAAAAATATTCAGTTATGGATTAAGAAACCGAAAGTATCGCACATTATTTTCATTAATAAAACAAATCAAGGGCAGGTAACGCATATCATAAAAAATATAATAATTAACTAATAAATAAGGTTCAATAATATTAACAACACACAAAAAAATTTCAACGCGAACTTAAATACTAAAATGGAAAAAAAGCAGAAAATAACACTGAGCATAAAAAAAAATTTAACTTTTATGATGTATTTCAGGCCAATAAAAAAACAAAATTCCATTTATCGGGAACATACGAGCCATTTGACCGCGTTGTCACGCATCGATTCAATCAATATCCAAATCGATGGCGGAGTGCACCTGTTTCCACGTGCTTTTGCTTTTGGACCACAGCCTCTTCCCCCAAAATCTCAGCATTTTAGAGAAATATTTGTTTGATTCATTTATTAATGATAACGAAGGCTTATGTTATAATTAAACAAATAACTTTATTGTTTCCTTTCATTGGACTTTAAAGTTATTGCTAATCTATCGTTAATCAGCTTTAAATTTTAAGTAAATAATTAAACATCCAGCTATTTCCGACTCATGAGCTATTCATGTGTACAAGTAATTAATATTTTATTAAATCTTAAATTACCGATAATTTGAAAATTTATTTCTCATATTGTTTTAGCATTTTATATTAATTGAATTAAAAGAAAGCAATAAACTTAAATTTAATTTTAATCTGATTAAAGTTTATATTTTAAAGAATACCTTTATATTTTTAAGAATTTAATAAACATAATAAATAGCTTGCAACTTTATAATGAATAAACGGTTGAATTTATTTTAGATTAATTTAAACTTTTCCATAATTTCCTAAATTATATTTTATTTTTTATTATTATTATAAATATCACTAACTTACTTTCCCTGTGTTTTTGTAAACTGCTCTTCGTTATTTAAATATAAATGAAGAAAATTCGTATGTCTTATCGTATCTAACATTTACACATTCTCACACAGAAACGTGATTATACACGCGTGATGTGTGATTGCGTTACCTGGTTTACAAATTCATTAGTAAATTTAATTTTTAAATACCAATAGGATTCATCAAGTTATGTTTTGTGCATTTATTTAAAAGTTTGTGTTAATTTCTTTAGTTAATTTTAATAATTATTTTGCTAACTAATTTTTATTTGAATTTGGCTAAGGAATTGTTTTTTAATTTAATATAAGTTTATAGATTTTAGATTAAATTTATAATGAGGTAGCTGACGATTTTTTGGTTACAATAACTAAGTTTGAAATTGGTATTTTTAATATCATTGCGCGAAGACGGAGTCAACCCTGTCCAGAATAAATTGGTAAATATTTGAACCCATAAAATTGAGTAGAAATTTTTAATATTTTTTATTCCGTGTTTATTCATAATCTTTAAATATTCCAATTACTTTTAGAAAACAAAGATTGCTTGGTAATATCATCTTATCTCAATGGGTTATGCGTTTTATTTTAATGATTTTATTAAAAAGATTTATCATAATAAAGTAAGATATTATTTTACCAAATTTTGTTTAACGAATCATTTAAAAAATTTTATCTTACTAAATTTTTATGTTTAGATAAAAGCATTATTTGTTGATTTATTTTAGTTATTTTTAAATAAGTTAGATATTTGTTTTGTTTACAAAAAAATGCTGCAAAACTTTTGTGAATGTCTTAAAATAATAAAATATTTTTGGTAATAATTGCAAATGAAGATTAGGGTTTTCAAGCGTTTAATAAAATATTTTCACTATTTTTTACTCAACAATGAGTTTTTTTCATTGTTCCCATATCGATAACAAAGTCAGTCAGCTTATGTCATTTTAATTTACTAATAATTTCATTGAATGTTTATTTTAAATATTTTGTAATTTTTTTTTGAATATTTCTTTTAATCAATAATTTTAAGAATTGTAATAATTGCTGCTATATTCAATACCGTAAAAATCAAATTCGATTCCTTTTGTGTATGATTTATTTATTCATATAACTTAGTAATATTTACCCGTTTATTTGATAAGAAATTTTTTCAATTTGTTTTATCAATTTTTTTTTAAATTTAAACCTAGATTTTTGATAATTATATTTTAAAATATAGTTCTTTTTTTATTACCAGGCTCGTGGATTGCAATTTAAAAATCATTTTTGATTTTTATAATATTTTCAAACGAAATCTACTTTGTAAAGTAGAATTAAATTAATGATCATTTTTAATATTAACAGAAAAACCAGAGCTTCTGAACGATTTTGGGAAGATTTAACCCGTTTCTGGATTAGTTGGCATTGGTAATCGAAACAGCGGGCCCTCTATTTGGGAATATTACATGGAAAAATTTATGAATATTAGGACTTAAGCATCATAAATTGGTTATGAATTTTTTAAAATAAATTTGCATCAAATTATTCATTATCTTAAATTTCTTTTATTTTGAAACTTGAAACAAGTATTTAAAATGGAGTATTGGCCTGGTATCTATTTGTTAATGAATTATTTAAATTATTGTTTTATTTCATTGTTGTTATAATTATAAGTTTATTTCGATAATAATAGAAAAATTAAGAGTTGGTAATCTTAGCAATCATAACACCACTTAAGTATTTTTAATTTGTTGATAATTTTTATTAATTTCTTGTTTTGGATATAATAAAATTTATTTCAAAAATATATGGTAAACTCGCGTAAATCTTGCCGGCAGCAGAGTTTTTGGATTATTTTCTATTGAGAAATATATAACTAAACATATATATTTGTTCAATTTATTTAAATAATCCCTGTTATTAAGCCGTGAAGCACACCATCGGTTACTCGTGCACTGCCTTCCATTTCCCATCCTTTTCGTCTCTTTCCAATCAGGGTTGCCGCGGGTGACCCGAAACCCGAAACCCGATGAGCCGAAACCCGGTTTTTTTCAACCCGAAGAACCGAAACCCGACCCGAGGTTTTTTGGGTCGACCCGATACCCGAAACCCGACCCGAGGTATTTGGGTCGGGTTTCGGGTCGGAATTAAGCTTTTAGTGGGGGGGGGGGGGGGTCGGCGGTGCCGATAGGCGCCGCCGAGAAATTTTTAAATTTTTGACTCAATTTGTTAAGGAAATTGGTCCAAAAACTACAGAATTTTGCTCAATTTTACGTTAAAGGGAGGGGCTGAATATATATTAATTAAAGAATTCGCTTATGAAATTTTCTTAATGAAATCCTCCAAATCCAATAAAAAAATAAAAATAATAATATAGGTAAGAAGGTTGAGCTAAAATCGAACAACATTTTTCAGATTCGACCCATTACTGTTCATCCATTTTTCCTCTGTGTTTTTATTTTAAATGAAAAGCTTGTTCTGCTCTAAATAATTGGGAATTTTTTTAATAATAAAGCTTATTTTTCTTTTTTTTAAATGTGAAAAAGCTTCATTTTTTCTGCAAATTTAATTGCAAATCCCTTAACAAATTGAGTCAAAAATTCAAAAATTTTTCGGCGGCGCCTATCGGCACCGCCGACCCCCCCCCCCCCCCCCTCCCCTCCCTATAAAAAGTATTTGAGAAAAATCGCGCGCAAAAAAAACATAATTTTGCTAACGTTGATTTCGTTTTTTGCAAAGTTTGCACAAATTTTCTTAACAAAATGAGATTTTTTGGTCATAAATGAGGTTTTTGCCTGCCTAATGAGGCTTTTGAAGGTGTACGGACTGTTCGGCCGGAGACGATTTTTCTTTTGATCAGAATGTGAAAGTTATGTTGTGTTTTCTTTTCTTGAGTAAATAAAAGAATCGTCTCAAGCCGAATCGTCTCCGGCCAAATCATCAGAGCGCCGCTTTTGAAACCTTTTATTTGGAAACCCTGTTTTAACAGCATATGGAGAAATTGTTGTTCTTGCACCATAATTTACCAATTTATGATTTTACGTAATTGATTTGGATTTTTGGTTAATATTTTGAAGAAAAAAATTTTTCAACCCGAAGACCCGAAACCCGATGAACCGAAACCCGGTTTTTTTTTCAACCCGAAGAACCGAAACCCGACCCGAGGTTTTTTTGGCCGACCCGATCCGAAACCCGACCCGATATTTTTCTCAACCCGCGGCAACCCTGTTTCCAATGCGATCCATGCTTTGGAAATCCGGCTTGTTCTCCAGCGTAAGCTAAATTGTTTTTATAACGGATAAAAATGTAAAATATTTTATATTATTTGAAAGGTTTTTATTACGATCGGTGTTTACTATTTAAGTAAAAACTCAACGCATAGGCACACGGTTCCATTTAACTTCTTATCAATTTATGATGCTTTTCAGTCCGTGGATGTGAAATTCATTATAAAGGGTATTGTAAAGAAATTTAAAATTAAGGTTTAATAGTAATTCGTAATTTTAAAGCTTTCTGAATAATATTAATTTACCGTCGAATCTTTATTTTTAACCATTTTATTTCAAAGGCATTATTATAAAATTTTGAATTGTTACTGAGTAATGTCAAACGATGCTTAAATTTAATTTTTCTTTAATAATATTAATTATATATTTTACATTTTATTTTATAGTTTGGACCGGGCAAGAGAAGTGACAACGACTTTAAAGTATATTCTCTTGTAAGCTGGACCAAAGTTGCGCCTATAGTTCAGCACGTATTGCAACGGTCTTTAAACAATATTATTATTTAAAAAAAGAATACAATTCTTATATATAATTAGCCAACATCTGCTCTTAAAAATTAAGCAAGAAATAAAAACATTTATTCAAAATGAATTGAAATTGTTTATTTAAGAAGTACTAATTTTTCTAGCAATAATTTAAATACAAATTTTATTAAATATTATAATTAACAGTATTTTAACTTTGCGACTTTGAATAATCTTAATTTAAATTTGACACACTTTTATAATTTTCAAATATATTTATGCTAGCAAATAAAACTTTCGTTTTTATGGTTAACAACATGTTGCGATTGCACGCACTTCAATCATGTCCTGATTGTTTAATTATATACATATAAATTAAGTTTTGCTCAAACTTCGCAAAGTTGCAGGAAGATTCAACAGCGCTCGAACTCATGCTGCCAGCATTAAATTTTGAAGAAAATTATTTGTAATTATGCAATATTTTTAATTCCTATGGTGCAATAAATTAAGAATTTATATAATTTCAAGTTTAAATATTGCCAAGAACATTTAAATCAGGGGTTGTTTTGAAATTTGGCAATTAATTTGGCTATGTTATAATAGCTAATATTTTATGCATACGTTCATTT
The DNA here is from genome assembly GCA_020449905.1 of Globodera pallida. Classification (NCBI taxonomy): domain Eukaryota; kingdom Metazoa; phylum Nematoda; class Chromadorea; order Rhabditida; family Heteroderidae; genus Globodera; species Globodera pallida. The sequence goes on along the minus strand of JAIXHY010000022.1, from coordinate 1,799,010 downwards.
TCGAGTTTTTTCCAGTGATGCAACACGCCTGAACAAGAGATCACTGTGTTGAGAAGTGTAATAAAATAATTTAAATTCACTTAAAAGCAAATTGGCGCGAAGTTGCCATGCAACAAAATAAAATTAATTATATTTTTAATTGTTTTAAAAAATATTATTGCTCAAATAATTTAACAATTTAATGGCTACAATTTTAATACCAGAAATTTGGTAGCTTTAATCCAATGTTAGAGCAGTTTTTTTCATATATTATTTCTTTATGATTCAATTCAATTTTTGTTTACACTTTTGTTGGGCTTCTTGTCTAATTTTATTATTGTTATTCATATTCATATTCATTTTTCTGCTATTTATCATTTCATAATTTTTATTTGTCCTTTTTCAAAAATATAATTTTTTTGTGAAACGGACGATCATGCATTTAAATTTCTCTCTAATTTATTCATTTATTGTTTTTTTATGATTCATTCAATTTTTGTTTAATTTGATCAATTTTCTTTGCTTAGATTTTGTCGTTTTTTATCATTCCGCTTTATAGTTTTTATTATTTTATTTGAATGAATATTTTCTTTTTTTATTTATTATTATATATTCGTCAAAATTTTATTTGTTCAGGCACAATAATTGATGAAAAATTCTCTCATCTTTTAATTGCCAAAAGTACGTTCTAATTGGACCACACAAACTTTATAAATTTTAATTGGGTAAATAGTCCTTTCGAATATGGCCAATTGTTTACGGGATCAAACTGGTCAAACTTTATCGCATATAAATAAAATCTGAAAGTAGATTAAAATTAAATGATTAAAAATTTAGCCTAATTTAAATTATAAAATTAAAACTAAGTTATATCAACTGTTTCAAAAAAGGGTCTTAAAAAATTCCTGGAATAAATTAAAAATAAAGACTGTCTTATTTAAACACCAAAAAATGCTTCAATTTAAATAAAAAAATTTAATTCATTTTTAATTAAACCTATTCGGCGATGCCAAAAAAAACCATTAATTAATAATGAAGGGGCTAGAACCTAAATATTTAAACAATAAGAAACAAAGCCAAATAATCGACCTGTCATGCAAATTTTTATAAAATAATAAATTCCATTGTTTGGCTTTGATTATTATAAATAAATTCCATTTTTTGCATTTGATTATTATCTTTTTGTCTGCTTCTTCTAGGAAATTTATTTACCACTTTAATAAAATTATTTAATGTGACGGCCTTTTTATTTGTTTAAATTTTATTTTTTTTATTTTATAGCGCTGACTCTCAAAGAAGTTGGAGTCCAATACTCGATAATTTAATTAATAATTTCTAATAAATTAAAATGAGAAGTTGAACATCGATTTAGAATTTATCTCTCTTTTTTTCAATTTTTTGAACCTGATCCAAACATTCACTCTTTTTGGAAATAGCCGAGCAAATTCTGTATTTGTAACAAATTTTCAAGTGTTTCACATTGATTTAAAACATTATCTTTAATTTCAAACTCATTTATTAATTTTTAATGTTTATGGCAGAGCCCAAATGCTTTCATTTTTTGCTAATTCGGGTTTGCTTTATGTACTATTTCATTAATTTTGTGATTATGTTTTGGTGCCAGCTGACGAGTTGAGTTGACTGTTGGCGCGAATCTAGCCAGATGTAAGAATGTCGTTTAAACCAATTTATATTTAATTAATTTTAAAATGTTAAATCTTGTTGTTTTTAAATTAAAATGATGTAATTTCTTAATTTAATGGAATGATCTGAGCCTTTCTCGCGCTGACTCACAAAGAAGTTAGAGTCCAATACTCGTTAATTTAATCTATAATTTTTAATTTTGTTGTAACATATTGTAAATTTGCTTATAAATTATATTTTTTAGTTAATTTACGTTGCGTCAACTTATTCAGAAAGAATATTATCTTTATTATTCACTTTTAGTTTGTTATTAGTTTGATTTAGTATTATTTCTAAATAAATTAACATTTTTGAGGATTCCATTTGGTGTTCTATCATTTTTTGCATTTTTAATTCGGAAATAATCATTTGATGTAAGAATGTCGTTTAAACCAATTTATATTTAATTAATTTAAAAATGTTAAATCTTGTTGTTTTTAAATTAAAATGATGTAATTTCTTAATTTAATGGAATGATCTGAGCCTTTCTCGCGCTGACTCTCAAAGAAGTTAGAGTCCAATACTCGTTAATTTAATCTATAATTTTTAATTTTGTTGTAACATATTGTAAATTTGCTTATAAATTATATTTTTTAGTTAATTTACGTTGCGTCAACTTATTCAGAAAGAATATTATCTTTATTATTCACTTTTAGTTTGTTATTAGTTTGATTTAGTATTATTTCTAAATAAATTAACATTTTTGAGGATTCCATTTGGTGTTCTATCATTTTTTGCATTTTTAATTCGGAAATAATCATTTGATGTAAGAATGTCGTTTAAACCAATTTATATTTAATTAATTTAAAAATGTTAAATCTTGTTGTTTTTAAATTAAAATGATGTAATTTCTTAATTTAATGGAATGATCTGAGCCTTTCTCGCGCTGACTCTCAAAGAAGTTAGAGTCCAATACTCGTTAATTTAATCTATAATTTTTAATTTTGTTGTAACATATTGTAAATTTGCTTATAAATTATATTTTTTAGTTAATTTACGTTGCGTCAACTTATTCAGAAAGAATATTATCTTTATTATTCACTTTTAGTTTGTTATTAGTTTGATTTAGTATTATTTCTAAATAAATTAACATTTTTGAGGATTCCATTTGGTGTTCTATCATTTTTTGCATTTTTAATTCGGAAATAATCATTTGATGTAAGAATGTCGTTTAAACCAATTTATATTTAATTAATTTAAAAATGTTAAATCTTGTTGTTTTTAAATTAAAATGATGTAATTTCTTAATTTAATGGAATGATCTGAGCCTTTCTCGCGCTGACTCTCAAAGAAGTTAGAGTCCAATACTCGTTAATTTAATCTATAATTTTTAATTTTGTTGTAACATATTGTAAATTTGCTTATAAATTATATTTTTTAGTTAATTTACGTTGCGTCAACTTATTCAGAAAGAATATTATCTTTATTATTCACTTTTAGTTTGTTATTAGTTTGATTTAGTATTATTTCTAAATAAATTAACATTTTTGAGGATTCCATTTGGTGTTCTATCATTTTTTGCATTTTTAATTCGGAAATAATCATTTGATGTAAGAATGTCGTTTAAACCAATTTATATTTAATTAATTTAAAAATGTTAAATCTTGTTGTTTTTAAATTAAAATGATGTAATTTCTTAATTTAATGGAATGATCTGAGCCTTTCTCGCGCTGACTCTCAAAGAAGTTAGAGTCCAATACTCGTTAATTTAATCTATAATTTTTAATTTTGTTGTAACATATTGTAAATTTGCTTATAAATTATATTTTTTAGTTAATTTACGTTGCGTCAACTTATTCAGAAAGAATATTATCTTTATTATTCACTTTTAGTTTGTTATTAGTTTGATTTAGTATTATTTCTAAATAAATTAACATTTTTGAGGATTCCATTTGGTGTTCTATCATTTTTTGCATTTTTAATTCGGAAATAATCATTTGATGTAAGAATGTCGTTTAAACCAATTTATATTTAATTAATTTAAAAATGTTAAATCTTGTTGTTTTTAAATTAAAATGATGTAATTTCTTAATTTAATGGAATGATCTGAGCCTTTCTCGCGCTGACTCTCAAAGAAGTTAGAGTCCAATACTCGTTAATTTAATCTATAATTTTTAATTTTGTTGTAACATATTGTAAATTTGCTTATAAATTATATTTTTTAGTTAATTTACGTTGCGTCAACTTATTCAGAAAGAATATTATCTTTATTATTCACTTTTAGTTTGTTATTAGTTTGATTAGTATTATTTATTGATTTTTTTTGGATCAAACATTATTTTTTATGGTTAACATACTTGATTAAAAATTATTTGACTTTTGTTTCATTTATTTTTCTAAATAAATTAACATTTTTGAGGATTCCATTTGGTGTTCTATCATTTTTTGCATTTTTAATTCGGAAATAATCATTTTTGAACAAATTTTGGTAATTAAGATTTTTAAGTTCTCTTTGAAAGAATATAGACGTTACCATTTTCATATTATTTCATCAATAAGATCTGAATTTAACATATATCAATATAGAAGGTTATTTTTCAAAATTAATGCAATGCCTTACTAAATGCCATTTCTTTTATTCTTTTAAATTTTCCAGTTTTATGAATACTTTTTCTAATTTAATTTTGTTTATTATTTTAAATTTTCTATGCAACTTTTATTAATACATTAACAAAGTGATTGAAAAAATCTGTTCAATACCAGAATAAAATCAATTGCATGATTGAGGGCAGCTTTATTGTAATGATCCTGCCAGTATTACTGTTTTTTTATGAATGCCAACATAAATTGATTTAATTATTATAAATATTAATTAAATTACTTTCCCTGTGTTTTAGTAAACAGATTTAAGTATAAATTGTTTTATTTCTATGATAATTTTATATCTCAAATAAAATTGATGGCTAAGGTAAATTTTTTTATTTTAATATTTATTTAATTTGAATTATAAATATATTTGTGTTTATTTTAATGTAAATAGATACATACTTTAATGCATATTTCTCAATTTAAGTTCTTTTATTATAATTTTTTTCTGATTTCTTTATGGTTTTTATTTTAAATTTAATAAAGTAAATTTAAAAAGCAATTAATACTTGCTATTAAAATTCAATCATTTTTTTTTGACACGTCATTACAACATACGCATAAAAAAATCATTCTCCTTAATATGGCCGGCCTGGGCTTTTTCTAAGAAAATATTCATGTATCTTTTATTGTATATTTTGGGAAAAGAATATTACAAAAAATATTATAACTTCAAGAATAAATTGCGAACCCAAATGTACATTTCTTAAGTTTTATAAAACTTCTTTTTTTATCCGGTAAGACAAACAGTTAAGTTGATTAAAAAAAATTTATAACGCTCAAACTATGAAGTAGAACAGAATGGAAGCTCAATGTATTATTTATTAGCACGTTTTTTGTTCTATTTTAATACAATATGTTTAGTATTTAATTTTTAAATATTTTAAGTGTTTTGGAGTTTTTTTTGTTGGATTTTAAGTTTTGATAATAAAGGAGTAAACCATTACAGTTTAATTCTATTTTTATCTATTTTATCCATATTAAATTTTATCTAAAGTTGTTTCACTTAATTTAAATTCGACAGCTCAAAGCATTACGCAACAATCAAAAGGAAAAATTTTAGAGAGACAATTAGTAAAATAATGAATGTTTATACTAATCATTAAAAAATAAATTTTTAACCACAATGATTAAAAATAAAATAATTGTCACTAATATAAAATATTGAGTACCATAGTTAATTAACACTTAATAACACAAAAGAAGCAAATTATTAATTTTCATAAATATATGTTATTAAAAAATGGTTAAAATGAAAATGCAACAAAAAAGTAAAAAATTAGAAACAATATTAAAATAAAATTGTAATAGGAGTGTTTTTATTGTAATTTAATAAACGGTGCTTGTCAAAACTATACTTAACGCAAAAATAAAGAAACTATCGGGCATAAATTATTGCCGATTCGATCGTTTGATTATGAGAGTTATTTTAAAATTAATTTATTCAATAGTAAAAAATTATTTCACTTTAGAATATAATACAATTAGATTAGAAAACCCATCTTTTTTAAAAAGTTAATGAGCCAAACCGACTGTTTACTCGGGTTATATAGCCAAAGCTAAGTTGCATATAAACAGTGACTGGCGACGAGAGTTCATCGTAACCGTACCGAAAAGCAGCCGTCGCCGCCAGGCATACAAGCAAAAAAAATATTTTAAAAATTTAAAACAAAAAAATCCTGCCGGACTTTCCAAACACCTTCAAACATGCAAATAAAATCAAATCATTATAAATTATAAAATCTTATGTAATTAAATAAAAACCAATATTATTAAGTACATTAAAATTATAAGCTAATGATATTACAAATATATGATGACATTGACGATTTTGTAACTTTTAATATGAGAGACTTATTCATTCGCCGTCTCTACCTTTCTTATTTTTAATTTTAATTTTATTTTGGTACTTGAGCGGTTGCTGCTTTTTTTTCTAACTTTGCTACTTACTTATACTTTCAAATAACTAATTTAAAAAAGTGCAATTATACGCGTTCAAGCATTACAGCAAATGGCATTCGACACGCTTCGCCCGCCGTGATGATCACTTTGCTGTGTATAAATCTCTCAAATTCTGGCCGTCCTTCTTTCATGTCACTTTACCTTGTTGGGCAAAAAAAAAAGAAACGTTTAAAATGCAAATAAAAATTTAAAAAAAATTATAAACTAAATATTAAATATTTGTAAACAATTATTTACCAATTTGTCGATTAATTTATCTTACCTTATAGCTAAATTTTATAGTACAAATTAATAATCTAATTAAATGTATTCAATTTTTGAAATCGTTAATAACAATTTTAAAAAAATTAAGTACAGGTCAGAGACAATTAAAAGAAATTGTGGTGAAAATTTAAAGTTTTTTTTTACAGCGCTTAAGTGGCAATCCGAAATTTTTTTTAGCTTTGGCAAGGTCAGTTGCCATTTTGGCAACAAAATTATTGTTTAATAGACAAATTAAAACAGTTAATTTAAACAAAATTTACAACAATTATAAACAACCATGCAAGCGCTTCAATTGATTTTGATCGTTTCCCATGGATCCACCAAAACGCAAAAAATAAAATCAAGGTTATAACGCAAGTTTTTTAGAAAAAAACATTAAAAACAGTTAAAACCAAAATCACAAATTATAAGCTCAAATAAAAATTTCCAACAAAAAATCAATACAAACAATTTCAGTCGTAAATCTAAAAAACTTAAAATGAAATTCAAATCAAAATTTCCCAAAACTACACGAAAATAATTGCACCAAAGAAGTAAAATTAAATCTGTAAAACGTATGGAAAGGCTTTTCTTGCGTCGTTGATTTGGCTTAGCCCTAAATTCCTTTTTATATGAACGATTCACGAATAAGTAAAAATGAATAAAAAATTATTATTAAATGTAGATTTGGTATTATGAAAGGCACAATAAAAAATAAAAATAATTAAAACTAAAAACGAATACAAATTTATAGCTTTTTATTTTTAAAAAATTAAATCATTATGGAAATAATTTATAAAATATATGAATTTTACTCTGGGTTGTCGCGCCCTCCGTCCAAGTGATTTTGCAAAATCATGCCGTTTAAACCTTTTTCTGGTTGTTGGAAATATGAGTGAAAATAATAATATTTGATTGTCGATGAACAATATTTTGGCCGCGGCCAATTCTACAATAAATTAAGACATTTTAATTTAATTTCTAAAAAAATAAAGCCAAATGTTACGAAATTAATTTTAAAAATAAAATTAAACCAATGATTTTAAGATAATAAAGAGTCAAAAACATGACAACTAAACCAAAATTCATTTTTTGCTTTATGCCCACCAAAAATTTATCATAAATAAAAATTTATACAACCACCGAAAAACATGAAAGTAAGTCTAATTATTTAAACTATGATAAAGTTTTTACAAGCACTTGGATAAACAATAATGCATTTTTTTTAAATTTATATAGTAATTTAAATATGATTGCTCAACTTGCGTACATACACTTTCAGTTGGAATCAAAGCTAGAATATTAATGTAAAGTGGATGTTAATGATTCGTCAATTAATTTAAACGCATCCAATGAATTGTCACTGCTGGTGAATCATCGCTACCGAATTATTCTGTTTTGTAATTAATAGTGCGGATTATTCAAATTAAGCCCATAAGGCTTAGTGACCAAACGAAAAATTATCTTGTAATTATTAGCTCGTGAATAGCATTCAATTAAATTGTGATTTAATTAAATATTTCATATACGAAAACTTGATTCTTTATTTTTACTACATATATACTAAAAACAAAATTATAAAGTTGAAAAAATATTATGGTACTGTACTTTTTTGTCTTAACCCATATAAAATGAATCTGTAAACACTCGAAATTTTGTGTTACTTAATTAAACAACTAAGAAATCAAGCTTGAAGTAGAATAATTAATCTTAATTTAGTAAACACTGAAAGAAAAATGGGATTAAATATATTTATTTATGTTAAACAAGAGAAATAAACAAGAATTTAGCAACACTGCAATCTGTAAGACACTCGATTACAACATTCAAATAATAAAAGAAAAAAAATCAAGGTCAAACAATAATAAAATAAATATTTTAAAAAAATTGTTTAAAATAGTTGAAATTTAAAAAAATTAAATATTGGACGGTCCAAAAACATTAAATTAAACAAATCAACAACAAAGGTAAATTCATAAAATACTAAAAAACCAATGCGGCAAAAAATATTGAAATGTGTAAAGTAAATAGATTCTACAAAAAACACAATAATGTATGCCAAGAAAGAAAAGAGGAACTTTTTTACTGATCATTAAAAGAATTTTATTTATAGTGCAATAAACAAAATATAATAAAATAATTAACAAAAGTGAAAATAATACGAATTTAAATCAAAAAAATTAAAAAATGACAAACTGGAAAAATAAATTAATATTAAATTAAAAAAGTTTGCTCTTCAATTTGCGTCAACGACAACGATCTCGCAACGAGCTATTCTGGCGTTATAAGAAAAAAATTAACTATTTAATGCCCACACCAAAAATGCATTTATTTATAAAATAAATAGACTGTAAATTTTAATACCAATTTAATAAAGAAAACATTCATTTATGGGTAAAGTATTTATTAAAAAATGTTAAGTGCAAGCAATATGTATTATTTTTTTCGTAAATAAAAAATTGGGAATATAAACCATAGTTTTGTACTTTTGTTTATTAATGCGCCTTACACATCTAATTTTTTTATAATTATTGTTTTTTGCTTTTTATAAATTATTATATTCTAATTTTATAAGTCTCTTTCATATTTTCATTGGTTGTAGTTTGATTACAAAGTTTTATTAAATCATTTAAGTAATTTAAGTAATAATTTTTGATTAATGATTATTTTTTAACGATGTCTGTAATGCAAATTAAGCTAGATAATTTTAGTATAAAATTATTATTTTTTAATTTTATTAATAGTTAATTATTTCTTTTGAAATACAATTGTATTTTGTAAAAAATCAAAATTTTTGAAATTTGCATGTTCAAATATTTATTATTTTTTTGTTTATAACTTGTTTTAAAATTTGTATGTTTTGTTTTAGGCTGACATTTATTTCGATAACGAAATTTTTTCGACTATTTTGTTCAAAATGTATTTTTTATATTTAAAGATTGCAGGCGTTACTGCTTGCCTGTTCAATCCGGACCAATCAATTGATGGGTGTTTTTCCGATTATTATTGTTTAGATATGTAAAGTTCTAAATTTAAAAAAAAAATAGTGCATGTGTCGCAACTGGCGAACCACAAATGGGAGTGACAACCTGAAACTCGCAAGTTTTTCAACATACATAGGTTTTTGTATTGTATTCAGATTATTCTGGTAAATTTGATATTAATCAAATTCAAAAATTGTTTTAATGATTACTTTCTTTATAAATATTCAATTATTTTGGTATATTAATTTATTTTGATCTTGAATATAAAGTTTTACTTTTACTAACTGTAAAGTATCTTCCAGCCACCGCGTTGTGTTCCGGTTTAGGTCTTAACGAGCCAACAATCGTGTTAGGGCATCGGCTATAAAACTAAAATTATTTAAGAAAACATTTTTAACAAGCAAATGCTAGCGTATATTTGTACATGTAGCGATGAAACTATTTAACCATATTGAACATTGAAGTTCCAGTGCTCTTTGTTGAATACAGTTACGATAAACACCTAGGGTTGGCATACATCAATAATTTAATACATAATGCAGTTTATTTGTATGTAATTTACACCTAACAAAGGATATATTTGGTTATATTTATAAATAAATTTTTTTTAAATATTTATTTTAATAACATTTTTGACATATAAAATTCAAAAAAAATAAATACTAAATAGTATGTGTGAGACTTTTTAATATGTAGATTTAATAAATATATATTTTTAATTAATCGTAAAATAATTCTGTATTTTTGTATTAAAAGATTTTTGTTTATTAAAATTTTGAAAATCGAAGAATTGAATAATACAAAAACTATACTAATCTCGGAGATTTAATTAATCTTCAAATTTTTAAGTGCTATCTAAAGACAACGTGGCAGTTGCTTTCCTTGGAATGTATGATATTTAAATTTTACCATTAATTGTTTAGGCCTATGAAATACGGTAGTTGCATTTAATAATTGATCGTCTTACAAATATTTAAAATTTTATTACGATAAATTGGCAAAATTTTGCAGCAACAAATAAATGGTTTATTTCTTCTTTATATGCTGAACTCTTCCTTTAACAAGCCCTTGTTAAAAAATCTGCAGTTTTTTGAGCATATTGAATTTTTTTGATAATTTATTTTATTATTTATTGGGCGATATTTTATTGTTTATTGTGTTTTTTATTAGAGTTAATTATTTTTTAAATTTGAATACATTTAAATATGTTTAAGAAATTTTTATTGTTGGTGGAAATTAATAAATCTGATATTATTTTTGCAACTTCACGAGCCGTGTGAACTCCTCATAGCTTGAACAGACCAGTTTTGTCATTAGAGCTCTCTCATGCCCCCGCAGTCAAGCTAGTACCCCAACTCAGAATTTATATTGAATTACGAGTGAATTCAACCCAATCTGAATTATACAGCATAATTTGACATTAGAGTTCCCTACCCCTCATAAAAAGATTTCATGTCTGAACCATTTTATTATCAATTATGCAGTTAAATATTTAATTTTTATTATTTGAGTTATTTTATTATTAAATTTTCTTGTAAGTTTTCGTTTATATTCGGTCATCGTATTTGCGAGTCTGCTTGTTTAAATGTTTTTTTGTTGCAATTTTTAAACAACAATTTCACATTATCAAACAAAGACATTTATTTTTCTTTGTACTGTTTTGACAAAATTTTAGGTTATAACACTTGCGAAGTTTATGCTAAACGCTAGATTAATTAACAAAAACTGTTAGCAATTTGTTTAATTATTAAGTATATTAAATTGATTTATGAAAACCTTGATCAATGCTGTAACAATCCTTTTAAATTTATTCAATTTAATAAGAACTTTTCTCGAATCTATGCATTGTACATATTTATTAATAACTATTTTATTGAAAAATTGAAACCACTTATAATTTATTTAGTAAATATAATTGTTATTTTGGGTTTAATTTAAAGAAATTTAAGATTTAATAAAAAATGTTAATTTTTTTTAGAAACAACCACTTGACTTGTACAATGTGGCTATCACTAAATCGTCTTCACACTCCGGATTTAGTGATCCTAAAATTTAACAGCTTCCGATTTTTGTCCAGTGCTTAGAAGTTAATTAATGCGTTGAAATTTGCCATTAAATCCAATTTTGATTTTTATCATAGTTTCTTTTACTGTGGTAATAGCTTTTTAATAGTTATTTTTATTTTTTGTTATTTTAGCCTTTTATTTTAAGTTTTGATTTTATTCTATTCTTTTTAAATTAATTCGGTTAATAATTCTGTTTTCAAGTGAATTTTCCTCGAATCTATGCATGTTTCTATTTTCGGCGAGCGCGCGATTAGGATGGGGGAATATTTGTTTGATGAATGGTCACTATGGGAGCAAAAGAATTATGCAAAATAAACAAAAAATTTATTACACAAAATATATAACATTTGCAAATTTCTAAATTTATTAAAGATCAGGATTTAAATAAATAAATTTTATTTTATGTTGAACAATTTTTTGAAATAGCCATGCTTGAAGGACATTGAATAATATTATCGATTGAAAGCTGGACTTTTTAATTTTAAATAACAATTTATTTCATAAAAATAATTGCAAAAGCATTTTTGATTATTTTAAGAAATAGAGTTTTTGTTAAAAAGTTTGTATTTTAGTTGTAGTCGGTTTAAAATTTCAATTTTTAGATTATTTTATAAAACTGATTAAATATCAAATTCTCACGAAAGTGTAACTTTTTCAAATTGATATTTGAGAAATTATTATAAATTGCAAAATAAAATAAATATGTTTAATTTTTTAAATTTTTTTTCAGTTTTTATTTCTAAAATTATTTTCCCGTTTTTTGCTTGCGCTCTCTTGTTGATAGTGTGTATTTTTGACATTTATTGTTTTTAATAAAATAAATACACCCAATTTTTAGTGTCTTTGTTGTTTTCACAAAAAAAAAGTTAAAAAGTAAACAACAATAGTATAAATGGATAACTAATAAATTTAAATAAACATCCTAAAAATGAAAAATTTTCTATCACATTATTAAAGCCCTGCATTAAATAAACAAAAGTACAAAACCGTGTTCTTGCATAAAATTCTTGATCATAATTAATGTATTCAGAGTTAAAAAATAATTAACACTAATAAAAATAAAAAATATTGCCCACATAAATAATGAAATAGATTAACAAAGAAATTTTATATGCTCATAAAATTGCAAAAAAAATTTTTGAAATTAAACAATACGAAACTAATTTTGTATTTAGCGACTTTCGAATCTTTCCGGGTATAATGTTAGGCTTATCTTTCAAAAATAGCTGATCAACAACCTTTAAAGTCCTAAATTCATTAATACTTATAAAACAATAAATAAATATTGTGTACCTAATAGTACCAAAAATTACATCGGAGGCCCTGGGAAACCGTAAAGCAAATTAGAAACAAACCCAAGCCCAAACTACATAATAATTTGATAATGGAATAATTGTCTTAAAAAATATTTTAAATATGTATTGTAAAAAACAATGATTACTTATGTTTGATGAAAATTATTGTTCTGAAATTCCGAGCCCTATTTAATGCCATTTATTCGTCTGATAAGAGCAATGAATCCTTCAAATTTTTAAATAAAAGTTATACAAAAACCTTATTTTAATGCGATTAGCATCGTTTAAATAAATAGATAAAAAAGGGATATAATTAAGCATTTATAAATAATTAAAATCACATAAAATTTTTTGGAATAACCTAATTAAATTAAGGAAGTTACGTATCATTCAACATAAAATGTCAGATTATGTGGCGTATTGATAAAATAAAAGATTTATAAAGTCTTCATATAGAAGCTTGAACATTTATTTATTAAAGCAAATATGATATATCGAAAAACTTTGGCGACAACAAATTAAGACGACAATGTTCCAAAAAGCAGGAGCTGCCCATAAAATTAAAAAATATATTAAAAAGTAACCGGAGTCGTTTTGCCCTAAACTAAATTTCAAGATATCAAAATTCACAGTAGATTACTACTAATAAACTATAAAATAAAGAAAGGTCATATTTTCTTTAAGATTTATTTTAAAAATTTAAATTTGGTTCCCGCAAAATTAACTCAATTGCTCTTTGTTTTAATTGGAAAAAATTAATGAATCAGAATATATTGAAATTCATGCATTTCATTTAAAATGATTCTACGAGATTTAATGTTAAGTCAATCGTCAGTAAAAATTTCTTTTGCGTTCCAAACAAGGAATTTTAAATAATTCATTTGATTAAATATCAAGAAAAATACAATAACATCTCTTTAATTGTTTAAATTTAATTGCAATAAAAATTATTTGCGATGAAGCAAAAAAATTTTCAAAAAAACATAAAACTAAAAATTTCAAAAAATTAATTTTAGAAAATAAATTATAAAAAAATGCAATAGGCAGTGGAGAGCTTTCAAAAACTAATAAAGAAAAAACCATATAAAGAACATGGAAAAAAATGTAAAAAAAACATGAATTATTTGGTTAAAAAAAAAGAATCAACAAATAATATTATTAAAAAATAAATCTGCACGGCGACATCCTTGGCTTAAACCCTTTTATAATGAAAATTTTCATTTATAAGTAAAGGTCATTACGCTAAAAATAATAGAACTTGACTGAATAATCGACATTACAGAATGAGTGGACCTAAATTAACTGACTTTTAAGATGCTACGGGTGCATTAATTACGCAAAAACAAAAAACATAAAGAGTCCCTTTGGCAAAATCATAGCCTAGTGAAAAAGTATTTAAAAATTAATTTTCTTTAGGCGTAATTTTTTTTTCGTAGTATAATATTTAATTTAACTAGTTTGATTTTATATATGCGACAATTTATTGAAAATTTGAATTATATTTGAACACCAGATAATACAACACTAAACTAATAATATTTCAAAAATTGCAGTTTTTTGTATAGTCTGCAAAATTGAAAAACTGTTCACACATCTTATTTTATATAATAAAATTTATTAATGTAAATTTATGAATAATGGTTTTTTAACATTTCATATTTTGATAGTTTTATTCCGTGCTTTTATTTCGGCAATTTGAAGTGCCAGCTATAATCAATTTTTTTGCAATATTTTGATTCATTAAAAGCTTATTTATTTTTATATAAATGATTTTTATATATACGATTAGAGGGGTTGAGAATAATTATAATTTTTTTAAATAATTAATAGTTGCACTTTATAAAATAATAAAAGCGTGATTTAAATTACCATATTTTATACAGTGCATTCATTTATTCACAGTTAATTAGTTAAATAGTTTTTATTTTAAGTTAAAATTATTATTTAAACCTATTAATTACTATTTGTATTATTTAAATAATTTGAAGTAAATTTATATTTAAAAGTAGAGAATCTTATGCAGTCTTATCCTCTCACCTAGCCATTTTTTGAAATGGCTAAATGAATTTGATTTTAAATGATTTCTTTACCATAAACCGATTATTTTATTTATAATTTGGATAGATAATCATTAAACTATAATCTTTGAATAACCATCAAAACAACAAAATAAGAATTTTAATTATGCAACTTATTTTAATTAAATTTGCTAATCTAAATGTCTTACTGTCGTTTTGTGATATTTTGGATATTCAGTTTGAAAATAAATAAATATTATTATTAGTTGGTTTCTATATTCTAAAATAAGTAAAAATCTATCAAATTAATCAGATTTATTAGAATTTACGATCCGAAAAAAATTCTGAAATTTTTAAATTTGCTAAATATAATAGAATTCACTTTTTTACATAATAAAGTTTTTGTTTTTTGTTTATAATGGTTCTTTTAAATTTGGGTAAATTTCCTTTATTTTTTCTTTTTAATAAACACCATTTATTGAAAGTTTAAAAATTGTATTTATTATAGTTTTTGAATAATAATCAAACTTGGCATCTTGGGTACACAAATTTCCATTTTAAAGTTAATATTTTTTTTATCTCGATTATTTTCTATCTGAATTTAAAAAATCAAAGAACATAAAAATCAAACAATTGATTTAAAAAAGAAGATGAAAACGAATTAATGAGCGGGGGAAATGGGCAGAATTGTGCGTCCGCCCCGAGGCAAATAATCAATTAGCAGCGAATCGAACGGTACTTATAGAATTTTCCTTTTTTAATAAGCAGAAAATATTAAACATAATGTAAGTTTATTTTAAAAATTCCATTTATATTAGAATTTAACGTTTTTGTTAATATACATTAATTTTATAAGATTTAAAAATAGAAATCTGCTCGTGTTTTAAGCTTCGTAATGTAAACCATTATTATTTTGTTTTTAAATAAAAGCTATTAATTAATAAAATTATTATAGATTATTTACGACAGTATAAAATAGAATACCTAATAGGGGTTTAGCAGAATCTTTTATTATCTTATTTTGTATTTTTTTAATAATGCTCATGTTTTTTCAATCAAATTCTTAAAACATTTAAACATAATCTTTATATAACTTCCACAAGATTATTAATCATTTGACAAAGTGTAAAGGAAAAAGCAGATAACTAAGCCTATTTATTTTTATATAAATGTTTTTTATATATACGATTAGAGGAGTTGAGAATAATTATAATTTTAAAAAAAAATAATGTACACTTTATAAAATAATAAAAATATTAATTTTAATGACCATATTTTATACAGTGCATTCATTTATTCGAACTTAATTAGTTTACATTTTTTAAATTTTTTGTTAAAATTATTTTTAAATCTATTAATACTATTTGAATTATTTAAATAATTACTTGAAGTAAAATTATGTTTAAAATTAGCGAATCTTATGCAGTCTTATCCTCTAGACATTTCTTGAGATGGTGCCGACTTTTTCCATTGCAAATCACGCAAACGTGCACTGATATTTTTAAAAAGCGGTTATGAAATATGTTAAATTAACACAAAAAGCGATTTGAGTCGCCAAATCCGCTTCATCGTCAAAGTAACATTATTATTGTTTTTTATAATTTAGTTTATTAAATTTTAATTAGATTAAATTAATTATATTTTTAATATTTCTCTATGATCGACGGATATATTTTAATTCAATTTTCCGAATAGCAATTTTAACTGTTCAATAATAAGTTGGTGGTGCCGTGCGCGATCATAAATATCCTTACTTTGTGTCTTCGTGTAGAATAGTTTTTTTGTCACATTACTATTTTACTATCCAAACGTTTATTCGAAATCAACATTTTTTATTCTTCATTTTTATGAAAATTATAGTTTTTCTAATTTATATTTAAAAGTTTTTATTTTCTTATATTAAATTTTGTATAAATTATAAAAAAAAAATTTTTTTAATTTTTTATTGGCTTAATTTCAATATTTTAAGCGCACGTCAGTTGTTCATTGATATTAAAATTGCGATTAGTATGGGGCAAGATGTTTTTGTTTTTTGTAAATTTTATTTAAACGGTAAAATAAAGATATGTAAACCAAGATGATTCTGTTTCAAGAAAGTTCGGTAATTCATTTTTTCTGCATACTTATGTTTCTTTCTCTCTTCTCAGCGGAGCTGCGGCCATTGGTATTTCTAATTTCCGTTAAACGCAAACAATGCAACTTTTTATCAACCAAGCCTGAGAGTGAATAAACTTGTGTGAAGTTGGCTTAAAAGCACAGTTTAATACATTTTTAAATTAATTTTTTAATCAATTTTTAATTTAAATATAATTTAAAAGTTCAGACTAAAGACATTTCAAGTCTTGAAAATGTATAATTCTTCGTTAGTTGCATAGGATTTATTAATTAAAAAAGGTTACAAAACTACATAGCCAAGCTGGGCAACTCGTTTAGTAACTAACTAGTTATTCGCTTAATTTATTGCATATATTTTTATTAAGTCATTTAATAGAACTCAACCTAAAGTTAAGCATTTACCAAATAATGATCTTTTTCACAAAATCTTTAACAAAAAATGCAAAACAAATAATAAAATAAGTTTTTAAGGATTTGATTGCAGGAATTCTTTGGTACTTTATTTATTGGATACTGCTACTTGGGCTGCGAAATAACCCAGACCTGTGACCGATAGGCGCCATACCGGCGCACTGGGATCTTTAAGCTGTCAGCAGAAGTTATGAATATTAACACCTGCGAGCGGACACCTCGCAAAACATAAATAATAAAAAATTAAATTTTAAAAAAATATTTGGAATTTTAAACCTTCCAACCAAACCGTATAGAGTATAAAAAATAGTAGACTAACGATGAAACTCATACGGCCTTGATGATGATACTACGAATTCAATGACGTTGCCAGAGAAATAGCAAGGCTATTTTCTATGACGATTGGTTTAGTGACACAGAAAATAATTTAAAAGTAAAAACTAGAGTTGTTATAAAGAGTAGTAAAATATTTAGCGTTGATTTAATAATGTATTTTAATTTAGGTGTTTTTATATTTATGTTTGTGTGAATATTTTAAAACAGTAATTTTAATTAATTCAATCATCTTTATAATAATATAAATGAAATACATTTTATTTTGGCTCAACTCAACCAATTTTTTATTTATTGTACCTAAAACTTAATGCATTGTAAGTTAATTAACTAAGGTTTATCATGTATGATATTAATTGAATAGACATTGTTACTGGGTTTTTTGATTATCTTATTTGAAAGTTTTTACTTTACAGTGGACATTTATATGGGTATTTAAATTTTTGTTTAATTACTTACTTCGATACGTATCTCGATATCCCTGAGTACCTTTGATAGTCTAACCATTCGATGATTATCGTGTATCGTAAAATAACACTAATAAAATAACATCTCTCTCATGATTGTTAAATTTTCTAAATTGGTTTGAAATGCTGGGTATTATATTTATTTGCAATAACTAATTATTGACATATCGTCTTCTGAATTAATATTTTAATTAAATGTTGATGAAATTTTCACAAGCCATTTAACTCTTTTTCTTATTAAAATAACTTTTATATATGTTTATAATCGATAAAAATGGCTTGCTCCGTTTACTTTCAGAATCAGTAAATCTTGTCGTAAAAACAAATTTGTATTCGTAATCATCTGCCAACCTGAAGCATTATAGTTTGCAATTTTCAATAAAATAAAAAGGTAGAATTTGATATTTTCGGCTTTTTTCATTATCTTAGTAAAATTTTATGCTTTATAATTTTTTATATTTGGGTTCTTTATATTAATTGTCAAATAGTTTGTATAATTAAATTTTATAGAATCAGTGAGTTTATTTATTTAGCTTTGATTTAATTTTTAAGTAGTAAATATTAATTTGAGATTAACATGCTTTCCTTTAGTTCTATGTTGAACGTTTATTATTATTATTTTCTTTATTTTACTTTGGCTATTGATTGTTTTTTTAATTATTGGTGCTGTTTCTGTTTCATTAACAATTAAAAATCTATATTTTAGTTAGAATAAAAATTCAATAAATCAGAAGTTGAATATTTTCACTCAAATAAATACATAAATCTAATAATGCTTTGAAAAATGGCAAAAGGTACATTGGTTTCAATTATGAAAATAAAAAAATTATTCTATAATTTCTTAAAATTATATATTAATAGGAACGGAGTATTATTTATCACTTAAAGCGAATATTAATGAAATTAATTATTTTACCCTAAAAATTAGAGTTGGCCGGGACCGTGATTTTGAAAAGGCGAAATCCCGATCCCGGTCGGACCGGGGAAAAAATACACTCCAGTTGTAAACTAAATTAAAAAATTATTTAAACAATCATAATAATTAAATAATAATAACTCGACGCAGTTGTTTGGCATAATACTTGAAAAAATTATTACAAGAACGAACTAGCAAGTACAAAGATTTAAATATCCCGGAGATATTTTATTTAAATCATTAATCAAATTAAAGTGGCAAAAAATATTGATATAAACAAAATACTTATTATAAAAACAAAATTTTCTTAAAAGACGTACGGTTGATCAGATAAATGGAAATGGTCGTACCGCGATTGGCGCAGTTAATGAATACTTACGACTGTCAGTCAAATAAATTGAGATTAATAATAAAAGCTAGTGATTAAAAAATAACATTCCAATGAAAAATATTTGTAAACTTATGTCAAAAATTATTTGACTCTCGCTGGTGTTCAATTTGCTTAAAGAGAACGTCCATAGATTTCTTTAAAAAATTAGATTAAACAAAAATTTGAGAAATTTTTATTTTTGCAGCTAAACAAATATCGCTTTATGAACGACTACATCATTTATAAATAAATAGTTTTTTAAATTGACTAATTTATTTAAACTTGTGTATTGTTCATTTCAAGGATTAAATAGAAAAACTAAAATAAGTACGAACTATGTTATTTTCAAAATAAAATCTTTCGAAGTTTTATACTGTATCAAAATAATTCAGCATGCCGATCACCAAACAGATTATGTGCTACCGAAGAAGGAGGAAACATGCACGCGAATCAAATTGCCAGGAGATAAATATGAAACGTGAATAACTTAAATTTGAATTTATTATAATTCTCATTAAATAAAAAATTACAATAAAACTTTTGACAAATGCAATGCTATCTATTTTTAAACAAAAAATTTTTCTTTATTTATCATTATAATTATAAATCTCCAAAAAAATTATAACATAAAAAATTTTTCCTTTAAAAAATTTATTTAGAATTTTTGCACAAATATTAGTTTGTGAAAAAAACAATTTAAAAACGTAAATCTTTTTATTTTGTACTATCACCGAAGCGGCGTCAACCAAGTAAATTTATATCAAAATAAAAATCAAAAATCTAAGAAACAGACAGCAACATCGAAAATAAATAGTCAATAAATGATGAGTTATCTATCATAAATATTAAATTTTAATAAATAAATTAAAAAGGCTTTTATATAAAGTTTTCTTTTAAAAATTATCTTAAATAAGAGAAAGATCAAAAGAAAATTACAAAATTTGTTAATTTAGAAAAAAAGTAAAGTCATAAATGACTAAAAATTATTTAAAATATTATACTTATTCAACGCATGCCCAATTTTTATAAATTTCAAGCTCGACGAAATATTAACAATAAACTTAAAAAGCTAAATACGAGACCAAACTGTAATATAAATTTTTCTACTTTGAAAGTACTTATATCAAATGTTTTTTACGTATCGTTCATAACTTGCTACCTTGCCAAAATTTAAATAAAGAAGCAAGGAGAAAGTTTTAAATAAATTAATGCATTGCCGCAATCAAATGGCGCATGAATCATCTACGCGAACGTCGTGGAGCCGTTTTTTGTGTGATTCAGTTTCAGTAAGGAGTGCCGACGGATCATAATTTGATATGGTGTAATAGCAGGGATGCCAACAAAATTTTACGAAATAAGGACAGTGAAGGTCAAAAATAAGTACAATTTAAAATTTTGCCGATTTTCAAAAATGCATTTTTTTTGTTGCGAATTCTGCTTTAGTGCGAGGACATCAGAAATTTAATCACATAAAAAGTGTTTATTTATAAGTTGAGGAAATTCAATAGAAAAATTCTCTATCTGAGATGCAGTGAAAATTACCGATAAAATTGATTTACTTAAAATATAATTTATGCCATAAAAACTATGGTACAAAAATAAATAATATCAACATTGTAATTATAAAATATTTACCTTAAAATGAATAAACTAATATTAATTAAAAAATCACACAAACAACAAATCGTACGGAATTCCAATAAATTTAAATGCAAAAACGCTAGGCGTCAATTTAGAGGGTGCCCTGGTCAGTGAGTGGCAGACAATTTCAATGCGTTTCACGCAATTGAAAATAAAGATGAATCAAATATCAAATGTATAATTTTTACTTAATTATTTTTTGCAATCTTAGTAAAATAAATAATTTACATGTCTCCGCTATGTTGAGGCATGTGGTCACACTTTCGTATCATCAAACAGCGACTCGAGTTACCCTTCGCTGTGCCCTTTGCATGCGTTTCTGAAATGTGCTTGTCCTTGTGACAACATTTCTTTCTAAAGACAAGTTTTAGAAATTTGGATGCACATTTTTTAAGCAAAAGTTGACCGTTATTCCAATTATTAAAGACTTTTAAAATAAATAATGAAAAAATGCTTAACTTAACTTTGTTTATCAGAAGAACGATGACGAATTAACTGTAGTTTTATAATTTATCATTAATTTCGGTTTAAAATATTGTCTACTTTATATTTAATTTTAAAATGTGTATTTAAACTCATTTAAAATTGTATGCATTTTTATTGGCGTGTTTAATCAAGCGCGAGTCTGTCTTGTAAGCTTCGGCTTAGCTGACCGGTGGTGGATACTCTTTTTGTTACATTTGTATTGGCAGAAATTTAATTTTTACATTTTTTAATTGTTTTAATTTTCATTGAAATATATTTGTCAACTTTAATTTAAACATCATACTCTGTTTATGGTGTTTGAATAAGCAATTTTCAGTTTATGTAACATCAGCAGTTTAAATAATTAAAAATTTTTTAATTATGTAGAAAATGTTTTCATAAGCAGAAAATCAGGGGTGGCCACGGATGTCCGCGTCTCTCTATTTAACCAACTTGTAAGGAATTAATTAAACTAAAAGCATGAATATTGATTGTTTTTTATTTTGATTATATAAATTTTATTTAAGCGCTATAAAAGTTAATACTTAATATTAATTGTTGAGGTCCCTTCTTCTTTTTCCTGTAGTTAGTGTTTATGTAGTAATTTTTTTAAATTTTAAATTTGGAAATTCGAGCAGCTTGAGCCACCTTTTAATATATAAATAGGTTTAAAATAATGTTGTTTATAATTCGTATTTTTTAATAACACGATTTATTAAATTTTAAAAGTTATTTTATTTTACATTTTATTTGTTATTCTTTAATCATAATTCCATTTTTTAAATTAATGTATATTTAATTTAAGATTAAATTAATTTATTTTTTTTATAATTAAACTTAATCACATACGAATATTTGAAATGGAATATTTTTGCTTGATGCCGCCATTTGAGCCAACCGTTGATTCTGTGGGTTTTGGGTTTTCCATGTTCATTTTATGGTTTTTTCTTTATTAGTTTTTGAGAGCTCCCCAATGCTTAATGTTTATTTAAGAATTCATTTGCTTAAAGTTCCTTAATTTTTATAGTTATTTTTTTTATTCTTTTTTATTTTTAGTTTTAATATTCTTTTTATTTTCTATTTTTCATTTTTGCGCTGGTCACGATAATTGGTCAAATATTTTTGTTGTAATTAAAAAATAATGATGCATTGTTTTGATATAATTATTTATCATAATTAATTCGATTAACTCTTAATGGAACTAATGCAGAATCAAAAAGCTCCAAAATATTGATTTATATTGCTTAAAAATCCAATCGAAATATAACAAAAAAAACATTTAACAACAAATAAAAACCACAAATACGGGTAAAACCTCAAGATTAAGATTTCAAAATTGCTTGATTCTAACCAATATTAAACATTTGTTTATAGTTAATTAATAATACATGGATATAATTATTTAATGTTTTTAATTTTATAATTTAATTCTGTTTAAAAAATTTAATTTATATTTATTGCTTTGTCCTGAGCGGCCAGATGTAAATAAGTATATTTTTTTAAACATTGAGCTTTGTTTTATCATTTTGAGATCAGCGCAGTAAATAATTTTTTTGAAGGTTAATTATGTTGAAAAATAATGCGTTTTTGAATCGTCGTTTATCACGCAAGATTTACATTTTCCTTGCCCGTACGCATAAAAATTACATTTATGCAAATCAAAAGACAGAAGGGTATTGTAAATCATAATTGAAATTTATCTTTGAAATCAATGCGAATAAATAAAAGAACGATGAAACATTAAAAATTAATGTTTATATGGTGTACCTTTTTTCCATTTATCTTTTTAACTATAAATTCCAAAAAGGTTGTTTAATTTGATATTTTGTCATTAATACAAATTTATTATCAATATAAATAAATTACGAGTACAAATTGATTTTATAATTAATAATTTATTTTACATTATTTTTTGAGATTGTACAATTTAAAAACTAAGCCAATGTTATACTGAACGGTTTAATCAATATTTTTATTCTATTAGGATTTTTGATGATAATTTTGGTGAAAATAAAACATGTCAAAATTAAAAAAAGCATAAATAAAACTTGATTTAAAAAAAAATTATATCAAAAAAAAACAATGGACTTGTATACTAAGAAAATATTTAGCGAGAATTAAATGTGATTTACTTCGTCGATCATGCTTGACAAAGAAAATAAAATTAAATAGTTACTAACATTAACCCAAACTAATTGCTACACGAAGAGTACAGCGAAAGAATTGGGGAAGAATAATAAAACCCAAACCCGACGGCGGTGTTCAATTCTATTCTAAAATTATTTTATCTTTAATTACAGAAAAAGTCAAAACTTACTTTGACATGTAATTTAAAATACATGTTACTCAAAGATTTTCTTTACTAGCGATCGGCAGCTTTTCATGCATTGCTTTTTTGAATAAAATACCTGATCGACTTTAATTCTATAGCATTTTTTTTAAATTTTAAATTTTTGTTTGCCTTTTTGGAAAAATCTTTCATGCTCATGCAATTTTTTTAAATATGAAATTTTAAAATAATATAATTTACTTATTATTTGTAATAATCTTTCTGTAATCGCGTCCAAGCTTGTTTTCATTTTAAACCGTTGTATGTGTGAGTTTTTATGCCGAGACATCATCATCACTAAAGACGAGCAAGTATATGAGTCCTTCGATTCATTCTAAATTTTTTAATTGCAAATTTGTATTTTATTAGTTAAATTTTGAGTTTTAGCTATTTTTTTTGAGAAAAATCATATAATTATCTTTTTTGTGGAAATTATTTTTTACTATTTATTTAAAAGTAAATTGTTTGTAATGTCTATTATTATGAGCAGATAAGTAATAGATCGATAACCAAATAATTTTAGTTTAAAAAAATAAATCTTTAAATTTTATTCATTAAACAATTGACAGTTGGTCCAGGGTTGCCTTATGTTAACTGCCATATTATTGATTTTTTTTTTGAACTTCTTTTGTGTCTTGATAAATATTAGGAGTTGAATTAAAATTTTTTCTTTCGTTTTTTGTTTTTAAGAAATTTTAACAGAGATTGAGTTTGAATTTTGTTCTTCCTTTAACAGGTGTCTTTTTTTGTCCACTTTTGAGCCATCTGTCTCCTTGAGCGCGTGGGTGCAACAACGTCAAAAAATAGTGGCAACAACATTTGCGCTCTAATTATTTTTTATTGTCAGAGGTTCTTTATAATTGTATTTAAATTTATTTTTTTCATACACGCTTTTGTAAGTTTTTAAACCAGAAGTTACTCCTTTTTAAGCTTATGTTTTGATTAATTTTATTTTTAACATCTTTAAATTTTATTTTTAGTATTTTTCAATTTCTTTTCAGCTTCTTGTTGTAAACCTTTGCTTTAAATTTCAGTTAAGAAACTAAATTCAGATTTGATCATGTTAAATTCAAATTAAAAAGCAAATTTTAATTTTTTCATAAATTTTCACGGCGGTAAACCAATCTTTTAGAAAAAAATTCCGTCTTAACAAAATGCTTAATTTTGCAAAAATTTAGGTGAAATTTCCTTCCAAAAATCCAAAAATTTTCCGACAGCGCTTGTTGGCGGCACCGTTGAGCTCTCCATCCCAGAAAAATTAAATCGATCTTTTGGGGTGCTTTTTGGCCTTGGCCCAAAAGTTTCTTTAAGGGGGCATGTTTGTTTGAAAAAAATGTTGATTTAAAAAAAGGTACCAAAAAATTGCATCTTTTAAAAACATGCACCTCTCAAAATGGATTTTGCCCATCCCCAGACGGGGATCCCCGTTTCCGTATTAAAGCAGTATTTTAATTATATGATTTAATTAGACTTTTTTAATTAAAATCATTAACATGTTGAAATTCTCTGGGCGCCGTTCAAATAAATTGATTCGCTTATTCCTCTGGTAATATACGAGAGCATCTCTAATGTGCCTAATTGGGAAATAATAATTTTCACTTATAATTAATAACAAATATTAAACTTACGATCTAATTTCACAATAAATCTTGGACGTTTCACACACAAAATGTTTATACAGTTTGATTGGCTTTTGGTCTAATTTGATTATGTTTGAAAAAAGTTATGGTAAAAAATAAGTGGTGCAGGACTTTTGTGTCATTTTAAAGAATAAATCGGCTTTAATAAAGACCTAAAAAGTAAACCAATTAATTTAAAGCATTATTTTATGGAGTTAAATAATGTTATATTATGGTTTAATTAATGTTATTGTGACATCCGTACTTCAGTAGCAGGTACGGGTTGTACGGAATGACACGCTTAAACCTTTAAATGTTAGTTAGTGTTTGCAAAAAGATTTAAAATATTACTAAATTATGGTTTTATTTTAAAGATTATATATATTTTTAAAACTTTTTTATCATTTTAAAGTGTCTTTTTTAAAAAACTCCTGCGTCAATGCTTTTTGTGGATGCGTTAACTTATTTATTTGCAGGTCTATAGTAGAGTAGTATATTATTTATTTGAACAAAATATTTACTTTAATTGATAATTTTAAAATATGTTCTACGCTGCATCTATAAATATCTTTGGGTGTAACTTGATTCTAAATAGTAACTTTGTGCAACGGAGCAAAATCAAAAGCTTATTGTGTATAAACTATTTTAAGTTATTCATTCAAATTTTTTAATTAATAACAATATCTGAATATGTTTGATTGCTAACCAAAAACTCAAATCCACTTGCTGGTATGAGCCCATTTCGCTTTTAGCGTGCAAATGGCAAAATGATACTTATATGTTATATTTAAACCCGGGAATTTTCTTAAAATTTTTTTTTAATATAAAATATTCTCAAAAGGTAAAATTAAAAAAAATTTCATTCATTGAAAATAATGCATTTTCACTTTACAAATAAGCTGAAATTTTTAAAGTACACCAACTTTTAGGAGAAAGCCCGGCAAAAAATTAACATATCTTAGAAAATTGATTTAAAATTGGGTAATTAACTTTTGTTATTTAATACCAATAAAAAACATTTAAATTTAATTGTGGTGAGAATAAATATTATTAATGGCATCCCTTTGCTAAATCTACCGTTTATTCCATTTAAATTAATTTTATTTCAGCTGAACGTTTTGCGCGTCATTGAAACAAAACTTCGGCCAGATAGCAGAAAATTCACACTTTTAAAAATAATAAAATAATTTAGTGCAAGAACTTTGTGCGCGTCATGTGTTCTTTTGCCCTGCGTGATGATGAGTAGGTACCAAAGATCAAATTAATGAAAATCATCAGTCTCAACGAAACGAACGGTCGTAAATACAACCCCACAATCTGTTTGAAGGTTCAAATAATTTTTTTTTAAATGTGTTCTTTCATAGAGAACTCTGGGAGGCGGTTATTTAGTTGTAAACAAACAAAACCTGCTCAAACCAAAAACAATAAAATAAAATAAAATAATGACTTACAATTAATAATAAGGTCGAATTAAAACTCATGATAAAACACTGTTAATAAACGTAAAAACAAAAAAATGTTAATCTGAATATGTCACAAACAGTAATTTGGAAATAATAAAATTTTTAAAATAAATAATGAAAAAGCTAATGTTAAAGAAAAACAAATTTCTTCAAGAAAGTTTCCATAAAATGTGTAAAATAAGGACAAAAAGTTAAACATAATTACATCTCAATGAAAAATACACACACATGATTATTCGGCGCGGGTGAACGAAATCCAATTGAATTATGAAGCAATTAAATTAAATAAAAAATAAAGTATAAATACTTAAATGCTCAAAATAGATTATTAAAATAAGTGTTCGACCAACTTGTGCTCGGATATGAAATTATTAAATACAAAAATACTGAAAGTGCTGGTACAAATAAAATACACTATTTTATGCAATTTTTTACAAAGCAGAATTAGGAGCAATGTAATACAACTAATAAATAATTTATAAATAAATAATTATTTTTATTTTAATTCAATGAAATAATTTAATATTAAATTATAATCGTATTATTTTTTTATGTTTATTAGTTATAATTTGAAATTCCTATAGTTTATTGTTTTATCCATATTATCACCAAAAAATTATTTTATTCAGAAATAATTGGCCGAATAGATTCAGATTCGGTTAGGGCATGCCCACAGTACCGTTGTTAATCCGACATCGCCATCCAGAGCCCAGATCGCTTTCATTTTCTTTATTATTACAAACTTCATACAACGATCTTATTATGATTAATATTTTTAATCGATTCTGCCGACAAGCTTGGTTTTGGAACAGGTAGTTTGTCTCTCATCTTTTATGCCTACTTCTTGATGCATTTTATAAGTCAGTGAAATTCTGCATCTTATTTAATATATAATTTGCAAAGATGAATTAATCAAGGATCGAAAGCGTTATATAAAGAAATTTATGTTTCAGTTTTTAATAATAAGATGAATTCAGTAAAAACTTTATATTATTTACTTACTTTTTTTTAATTGATTTTACATAATTTATTTAACCATATATACTCTTTGAATTTATCTTTAATTAACTATTATTGTTTAAACAAAATTTGATAAAATGTAACAAGATGTAGCAAACTTTATATTGTCTATGAATTTTTTGGAAATTTGCTTTGAATTTGACGTACCTTAATCAAATTATTTAGTATTTTGAATTTTTAGAATTAATTTTTGATTCGTTTTATTGCCTTTGTGCTTAAATATTAACCGAATCATACGGCAAAGAACTGAGAAGAGTTGGTTTCAAATTGTTTCACTGCATTGAACAGTCGTCCGTTGATACAGAAATATTCCTTCGCTTCTTCACTATTGGACAACGTAAAACAATGTTGGTTTTAGCTTCTGCAAGTTTCAAATTATTAGTTTAATTTAATTTCTTGTACTTAATAATGAACAAACAAACAGATAACATCGGCATTTGATCAATTGATTAAGTTTTTGTAATCATGAAATGAAGTAAACTAAACTTTCCATGTTTTTTATCTAATTCGGTAAGCACAAGTGAGATCGTAATCGAACGACGCGATAAGTTTAAGTACACCAAATTTATTATTTTTAATAATTTAATAACGTTTTTACTGTTGAATCTTTTTGTAAAGTTTAAAACTTGATACTCGATGGCTTGACGTATCAATAAGTTACATTTTCGTTTATATTTTTTTGCTTTTGATTAAAACATATTTCAAAAGGTGTGTGTTTATCATAAAATATTCTTATAAAAACGAACAGTTTTGGGGCTGGGGAGAGGGAAATTAATTTTTCTAATTTTTTAAACATATTTACAGGCGTTTAAGTAAATACATTTTTTTATTATAACATTATTTTAGAGTTTCGTTTAGCTTGACTTTGTTTATTTTATATTTGCAACCGAATTTTGTTATACACAGAAAAGTGATAAATACCTACGAGTATTTTTATTTTTTTCGCGTCTAATCAGCAAATAATTTATTTTTAACCGCGGGATAATTGTTTTTTCACAAATTTTAAATTATCTCTTTAAATAATCAATTTTGGTGTTTCGCGTATCATATTTTATTTTGCCAATAATATCTAAATGTGTTTTTAAATGAAGTTGACATTTTAAGATGATTTTATAGTTTAGCAATTTTTGGTAATTTAGCTCTTCTTATGTAGCAGCGAAAAAATGTAATTTATCTATTTTTAATATATTTATTACGGTCACTTCGCTCCTTGCACAAGTCTCACGAATTCAATAATTTTAGAAAAATTAAAATTTTCAATTTAATTTTATTGTGTATAACTCGAATAAAGTTGTTTAAAGATTTTAAAGACCTTCTAGAATTGGATTCGTGTAAAATATTTATAAATAATTTGCTTTTTTATATTTTCTTTAAGGTTTCGAACGCAATGTCTATTATTATTGCTTCACTAAATCATTTTTATTAACAAACGTCTAAATCTGTATTATCGATTAACTAAATATATTTTAAGTAACAATGCAAAAAACCTTTCTTAGCATTAAGGAGTTCAAAAAAAAGTAAATGATTATCATATAAAATTTAAAAGAAAACAATTTGTCCACACAGTTCAATAATAAATATAAGCATATATAATTTTAAAACTTAATTGCAATAAAAAACATTAAATTTACTTGGTTACTAAAATGTATCGATCACCGATCATTAAACAAAACATTAATCAGAATTAATAAATTTTAAATATCTTAAATGTAAATTCTTAATTTTTAATAAAACAGAAACTGCACCAATAAATAAAAACTAAAAACAAGAAAACGAAATTATTTTCAAATAAATTTTGTATGCCGCTGCAAAGCAAAAAGCCTACAATAAGCACGAGTTTCGTTTCACGAGATAGGACACATTTTGACGTCTGGTTCCAGTAAGACACCGACCAAAATTGATCGACGTAAAAGTAAGCGACCGACCAATTGATCGACGTAAAATTGAGCACTTTTAAATTAAAACTAAATGGATAAATTTACTCATTAAATACAATATGTTTATTTGTGGCTTAAAATTAGAAGAAAAAAATGTATGCTATGAAGACAGTCATGGTATATAAAATGCCTTATAAATTAAAATAATCTAAATCAAAAAAATAGTTTTCTTGTTAAAATTTACATTAATAAAAATTAAAATATAACCACAAACAGAACAATAATTAATTATATATCTTTAAGCAGCTTTTCTTTTACAAAATATGAATGCAAAAGTTTTCTATAAGAAATTATAAAGTAAAAGATGTATTTCTATGAATACTCGAAGATGTTAATAGAGAATTTTAAATGTCAGAATCATAATTTAAAACATAACAGAACGAACATTCCTCCGTTTATCACTTACTGCAAACCAATAAATTAAAAGATTGTCAATACAACCGAAATATTTAAAAAATTAAAAAATCCACAATTAAAATTAATTAAATTCCAAGTTAATAAAAAATACGTTTTTAGAATAAAAATTAGAATTTAATTAAATAATTATTGTAAACGCTTATACCACATTAGAGAGAATCAAGAAATTAGCAAAAAATGTAAAAATCCAACTTAATTTAAGAATTCATCTTATTCAATTTTAGAATATGGTTTGAAAATCTAGATTCTGATCACTAAATAAAAACAACTATTATATTTAAACATCGAATCTTTATAGTATAAATTGAAATATATTAGTTAAAATATTTTAAAAAATGTAAAGATCAACCAATGTGGTTGCTCACATTTATATTTTTTATTAAAAGTTTAGTTACAATTTAAAATTTAGCTTTTAGATATAATTACCTTAAAAATAATTAAATTTTAATCGAAAAGAAAACGAATTTTCCGTTATTGTAATTTTTTTATTTTTGTTTATGTTAATGGTCCGATAAGGTTTATCAATAAATGCATGTTAAATACACGCGACACTTCATACACTAACCCAAAATTCGACATCTCATACACTCGCTCCGGATCCATCCAAATGCTTTCTTTTTTAATTCACAATGGCGAGATGCACAAAATATTGAACGTAAACTAAAAAAAATTGCAAAAAAAAATGTATTCCGACGAAAAATACAAGCAATTTAAACAAGAATAAATATTTTTTATTTGATAAAAATATATTACTGTTTGTAAACTGAACCCTTGCCGGCCTAATAGGGTTAGGAAACCCGACTTGACACTGGGCGGGATTGACAAAAAATATTTTATTATTTTAAATAATATTCATTGTCCATTATCAAAATGTCCACAACAAACATAACGTGACAACAATGACAATTGCCGTGGAAAAGATTACAGATTACGTAAACTGCGATCAAATGAAAATGAAAAAATAGGCATAGAATTAAATATATTGCGATAAAATGAGTACAAACACAAACACTTTAAAAAATAAGTCTAAAAATTTTAATGAAAAAATAGACCAAAAATGCACCCAAATAATATGAAAATTTATAGTATGTTTTGTTATATGATATCATTTGATAGGCTAAAAAACACTAAAAAATATTTATAATAAAAAAAATCGTTTCCTTATCGCCATAAATAATTACATTCATTTGGTTTTAGCGAGCAAATGAAATTTAAATATTTTGAGAAATGAAATGCTTTCACCATGATAACATAATGTTTTACAGCTGTTGACAATCATATTTTAAAAATTAAAATCAAATTAATTATTTAATTAACATTAAAAAATGTTATAAATGTCTGGCGTTGATACACAATAACTTTATTCATCATAGAAAATCTTACAAAGACTAAAAAAAAAGATACTAAAAATAAAGTAATAGAAGAATAGAAGAATTTTGAAATGATGCATTAAAGATAATATCATATAAAAGTCATATACAAATTTGATGTGCAGTCGAATCATTTTCAAAATAAACAAATATGATTGATGACAATTATGAGAATAATTACAGTTTAAAGTCAAAAATTAAATATAGAAAAAAGCGAATAAGCTTTTCCGGCAATTGTTAGCGTAAAAATATACTCAAAATAATTTGTTAAATACAATAAATGGAAGCAAAGAATGAACTTGAGACCAAGAGTGATTTTAAAATTTGCAAATATATTATTAAAATTAAAATGGTTTTTCAAAGGTTCACAATAATTGGAAATAATATTTTTAGACCTAAATAAAATTAAATACCATTTAAAACAAAATATAAAAATATTATTCGGTGTGAATAAGTTAAAGTTTACTTAATTTACCCAAAAGTTCTCATCATCGAAGCTAACAAAGAATCAACGAAAAGGACATTTGAGCCTGGAGGGAACTTTCGACGAAAACACTTTATAAAAAATGGAGTTAACACAGAAAAACTATTAATAAAGAGAATATTTTTAGCAATTGCTTTATATGCGAGCAAGAAATTCTATTGCCAATTTGATGATTTTTTCCCACTTGGTAAAGCAGATGTACAAAATTAACTGATGCTAAAATATTTGCATGGTTTAGTGAATGCAAAAAAGTTGTATTTAACTGTATTATAATAATAAAAAAATTTATCATAAACAATTTTTTTATTAAAAAGGTTAAATTAATGAATTCTTAACCTAACACAAAATTATTAAAAAACATTTTTTATCTACAACACCAACACTAAATTTCGTAAACAATAAAAATTTTAAATTAAGGCAATAAAAACCTAATTAAAAAAACCTCAAATTTATGCATCAAATAAAAATCGAAAAAAATATAAGATAAATTATAAAATATTTCGATAACAAAAGCATTTTTAAGTTCAAAAGACAATAATCACAATATATTTTTGTATGTTTGTTCACGAATGAACTCATAAGAAAAGCTTCTTTCATTTTTAAAACATTAATTATAAATGCCAAAAAATTCACGTGAAATTTATTTCATTTAAAATTGAATTGATATAAATTTACACATTCTATATTTTTATTATTCAAAAATAATTCAATAATTCAAGGATAGCAGACTTTTCCTTTTCAACATGAAGAACAATTATGATTAAAAAATAGATCATATTACTTGATCAAGTATAAAAATCTTTAAACATACTTTTTGTGAATAAAAAAATAACGAACACAACATATTCAGGAAGCAAACACAATATGTAAGAAATGCAAACGGAGAGGAATCAACATTCCACGAATACATTATCAATTGCCCAATAATATTATTAAAATGATTGTCTTTTATCGTTCTTCATCCACAATTCAACCATTAAAAATACAATTTACTATTTATGTATTATAAATTTACAAAGGGTGTTGTTTGTCATTTAGTACGTCAATTAAAATAATCAAAAAAAACATCGTATAATTCTAATGAAACTACGCGGAGGTTAAATTTCCAAAAAAAAAGCGCGCATAATTCGAGGCCCAGATGGAGCGGGCCAGACGAGGCGTCTATAACACCGCCCGTATAGCTTGCCATGAGCTAGGCCACGCGTATTAAAAAATACAAGTTTATAGGAATAAGTTTAATAAATTTAAATTGCGCTTTTATAGAAGTTAATATAAAGTTGATATTTATGAAGCCAAATAAAAAGTTGCGCTTGTATATAATAAAAAGTATAATAATTAAATAATTAAAAAAACATTACAAAAACAAATAATTTTAAAATATTCAGAGTTAACGACACAAATGACCTAATCTAAAATTTACGAATTTAAAAATTTAAAATAATCTAAACTAAAATCATAAATGTTCTATGCTTTACCCCAGCTCCTCCTATTGAGTTAACCTTTATGAGCAATGCTAGTGGGGAATTATCTTTCGTTGGCTCGTACAAGTTTTATGTCTCTGGATCGCTTTTAAATTTTCTTGGATTAAATAACAAAAAAAACGATATATCGTAGAAAAATACTAATTCTTTTTTTACTATTACATACAGCGAGTGAACATTATGAT
Organism: Globodera pallida; assembly: GCA_020449905.1. Classification (NCBI taxonomy): domain Eukaryota; kingdom Metazoa; phylum Nematoda; class Chromadorea; order Rhabditida; family Heteroderidae; genus Globodera; species Globodera pallida. The sequence goes on along the minus strand of JAIXHY010000022.1, from coordinate 1,765,171 downwards.
GATTCCAACGTTCTTTTTCGGATTTTTTTTTTGCCTACGAGAAAAATTTATATTAGATAAAATATATTGGAGTGAATTTGTAAAATTATTTTTATTAATTTACATTAAATTACCTGAATACTGTAAATAACAAAATAGCCGTTTGCGAAAAGAATCAAAACATTTGGGTACTCACGTCAGTGGAGACGCCAAAGAATATAAAGAAGCTATCTTTTTAAACAATCTAGTTAAAAAAGGCATTAAAATGTCGACATTTTCTTTTTTAACATTTTTAGGCCATTCCGATTTGTTGAAGTTAATAGTATTTAAGAAATATTATGGATTATTATATACTTTAATTTGGCAATAATTAATATAGTAATTTCGTTAAATTCTCTATCTAAATTTTCTTTATTTGTTTCAATTAGCTGTTAACCGCAGAAACATAAACAATAACTGGTATGTTACAAAAAGCGAAACCCATAATTACATTTAAAGCCACTTTTTATTCATATTGAATAACGACCCTTTTCAATTAGAGAACGCTGAATTTTTAAAGTTTAAACAAATATAAAATTTTTAGAAATAATTAGATAGTAATGCAACTTCGCATCTTCTATTCTTTTGTCTTCGTCAAAAACAGTTAAAAAAGGTTTAGATTTTTAAAATATATTTTAAAATAAAGACAATGCTATTAATTTATTTTGTTTATTTTCACTTTATCTCGCACTGTATCCGCTTAATAGGTTTTTGCTCAATGTTTTTCATATTAGTTAGTAAACAATTGCTCAATTAATGACTTGTTACGTATATATAATAAAAATTTTTATGATCCAAAAAACGTTTTAAAAATTTTACTTTGTAAAGTTGCCATTGCATGCGTCATTTTTGATTTGATTGCAATTTATGCTTTAAGTTTGTATTAAGAAAGTTTGTTAATCAGACAATTTAGTGTATTATTTTTAGGCGGTTTTCTTTGTTGTATCGCATTTATGTGACTTTTTTAAACTATTAATTTATTTTTAATTTTCATAAGTTCGTTTTTCTAAAACTTGTTATAACGAATGTATAGGAATTAAAAAACGAACCATTATGATTTTAAGTTGGGTTTTAAGGACGGGAGGTTACAGCTAAGGAAATTCGAACCGTGAGCACGCCTGAACAAAAGGATAACAACAAAATGTCCAAATAATTACATAGAAAAAACCCAAGAGAAAATAAGCAAAAAATCTAAAAATGAAAATTAATAAAAAACAGATAAATAACGACCAGATATTTATGCAAGAATGTAAAACAATTAAAATATAAAAAAATTGTTTTTCAAAAAACATGCGTCCAAAAATTAGCAGAATATAATAATAATCGTAGCTGGCAATAATTATTGTCGTTTATAACAAATTTCACTAAAAAAATGTCTACATAGATTTTGATCCGTACAAACAAAAGATATATATTCCGAATAAAACACGAAGAAAAATGTTTAAAAAATATTTTACGATAAAACCCAAATTGTGATTGAATGTTTCTACGTCTTACCCGCTCAATGCGCTTTTTAAAAATTTGTCGGCAACGCAAGTAGGTGAATTTATTCTAAATCAAAGTTATTTATTTTATTAAAATTTGATATTTTGATAATTTATTACTACAAAAGGTGGCATCTTTTAACTTTTAAGTTAATATATTATTGTTAATTTTTACGTAAAATAATTATTTAAATTATATTTTGTTGTAATTTATTCTACTAAATCTTTAATTTTTTGATAAAAATTTATAACTACAAAATGTGGCATCTTTGACTTTTAAGTAAATATATTATTTGTAAATATTACAAATGTAGCGAACAAATTTATTAAATTAAAAATTTATATGAACTTAAGCTAATCTCAAACAATTTATAAAATATTAATATTTGCCTTTTTCATTGCATGAATTTTTTTTGGAATTGTTGTTAAATAGTAAGTTTATTTCGATAATAATAGAAAAATTAAAGGTTGGTACTTTTAGCAATCATAACACCACTTAAGTATTTTAAATTTGTTGATAATTTTTATTAATTTCTTGTTTTGGATATAATAAAATTTATTTCAAAATTATATGGTAAACTCGCGTAAATCTTGCCGGCAACAGAGTTTGTGGATCATTTTCTGGTGAGAAATTATATAATTAAAAATATATATTTGACGATTCAATTTATTTAATAATCCCTGTTATTAAGTCGTGAAGCACACCATCGGTTACTCGTGCACTGCCTTCATTTCCCATCCTTTTCGTCTCTTTCCAATGCGATCCAGGCGTTGAAAATCCGACTTGTTCTCCAGCGTCAGCCAAATTGTTTTTATAACGGATAAAAATGTAAAATATTTTATATTTATTTGAAGCAATTTAAAATTTAGTCAATAGTAATACGTTAACTTTAAAGTTTCTGAATATATTAATTTACCCGCCAATCTTTATTTTTAACCATTTTATTTCAAAGGCATTATTATAAAATTTTGAATTGTTACTGAGAAATGTCAAACGATTTTTATTATTTTTATTGCTTAAATTTAATAATATTAATTATATATTTTACATTTTATTTTACAGTTCGGACCAAGCAAGAGAAGTGACAACAACTTTTAATTATATACTCTTGTAAGCTGGACCAAAGTTGCGCCTGTTGTTTAGCACGTATTGCAACGGCCTTTAAACGTTGCCCTGGTTTAAACACAAGATAAGCTGTTTGTTGTTCTTCGATCGAGAGCAGCTTCATTAATTCGTTTTCTGAATTCTTTGATTGAGTTTATTTTAATCTATTCTACAAATACATTTTTAAATAATTCAAACTATGGGTCGTTTATAAATATTATTATTTTAATAAGGAATACAAACATATAATTAGCCAACATTATCGCGGCCTCACATTTGGTTCTTTTAATACGCCAACGTTTCTTTAACTTTTTAAAGTTTTATTTTTGTTTTGCTAACAACGGATTATAAATTTATTTTTATATGAACTTGTCCATGAAATTATGTACAAAAAAAAATTATGATTAACTACAAAGTTTTGATTAAACAAATAAAATTCTAGCAATAAATTTTGTATTAATCATTTTAATTTTCATTAGTTTGAGTTATTTTATATAATTATTTCATAAATGTTCGTTAAGTATTTATACTATAAATATAATTTATTAAATATATTGTTGGTTTAATTATTTAAGAAAAATACTTACCTATTTTATAAATATGTTTTCTATATTTTAAATTAGCTTGACATATTAATAATTAATGAATTTTAAATCATTATTTTATTTGCAAATAATTATGAGGTTGTTTTGTTTTTAATACATTTAAAATCACGAAGCTCTACTAAAAGATTCACTGTTTTAAAATTATATTATAATAAAGATTGCCTTTTATTAGAACTTTAAAAATGATCGTTTAGTTAAAAAAAATGATAATTAATTACAAAAGTCATATTGCGATAAAATGATATCGAACGCTTTTGCTTTGAATAATGTGTTCGCTTGTGTATTTAAATTTACTAATTAAAAAAATGACCAAATAGCAAACATCAATTGAAATTGTAACACAAAGTACAAATAAAATAATATTAAAATACCTGCATATAAAAAAAAATTGCCCAAAATATTTTTAAAACTTTAATGCGATAATTTTTATTTTTTATTTTTAACTAGAAAATTAATTTTACCAATTTATCAGAATAAGTAATTTGCATAAAATTAATTAAATTGCTTTCGTTGTAATTTTCAATAAAATAAAAACAGCTACAATTAAAAGAATTCGGTTACTGAAATTTTTAAATAATTTGACAGAACATCAAAATAAATACTAATGCAAAACAAAAGTAAATTACAATTATAAATTTAGCAAAAAATAGTTTAAGAAGTTTGTGTTGATAAAATAATTTAATTGCTTTTTGCTTCTTGTTCATTTTTTCCAGTTTGTTAAGCATTGCGATCAATTGAAAATTATGTAATTATTTACCTCCGGAACAAAAGTGATGGGAAGTACTATTATATAATAATTTCATTTAATATAAAAACTATCAACTAGAATTAAAAACAAACTTAACATCTTATATATTTAATTAGTAGAATAATACAACATTATAATTTTCAAAGAAAATATTTTACTCTGTTTTTTGACAATTAATAAGAAACACGTTAATTATAAAAAGAATCAAATTTCAACGCAAGCAATTTATAAACGATTATTAACAATTTGCTCGGTTCAGTTTTAAGTATAATTCACACTTAAACGTTAACAATAAATCTGAATTTTAATCTTTTCGTTTATTTATATTTGTAATTATTTTATGGCTTGGATTAATTCATTTATTTTAATCCGCTTCATGCAGCAGGCTCGTGCAGGATTTGCTGCACTTCCGGAAGATGCCGCAAATTTTCTTGGCGATTTTATACTTTTAAAAACAGTTTATAAATAAAATTTATTTTTTAAACAATTTTTAAAATCTTTCAATTTAAATTCATATAATGCATGCATGCTTTGCTCTTTAAAATAGAGGAAACAATGTAAATGAAATGCTTTTTAATTACTCTTTATTTTTGTACGTTTTAATTGTCTCGCGCTCTTTGTCAGTTGCTTTATTTGTTATATCGCTAAATTTTTTATAAATTCTTTTAATTATTTGTTAATTTTCAATTTATTTTAAACGCATGCCATTTTACGTCGATCGGCCATACATAGGTAAATTTAATATTCAAATCTTAAATTAGATATAAAATAAAAATAACAAAATTACTTTTTATTTGAATGTAAAAATATCAAATTAAATATGAAGTTTCCAATTTAAAATGAAACTTCAACATTGCACGGTCATTATTAGGTTATGTTGAATGCAAAACCCGTCCTCCGTACAAGCGTTTCAGTTCGCCGACATCCCAGATGTCGTGAAAGCGTTTATTATTTAATTTTAATGTTGTTTCCAAAAATATATTATCACAAATAATTTTTTATTTTTAAACGACAATTTTATTCTATTTTTTTGGGGACCAATGGATGCGTTATTTCGTGTATTAATATGAATTTATGATTTACTATGGTGGTTTTAACGTAATTATTTTAATCCTTTTCCAGCAAACTTTTATTCAGTATCTAATTAATTACAGTAAGACTTTTTTTATTAATTATTTTTTCGTCGTAAATGAATTTATTAAGTTTGTGACCAAATTGTTTCACTTTATAACTACAATTTATTATTTCATTTTTAAACTAATAACTAGGGTAGGTCACGGTCGGTTTTAAACCGGGGGTACAGTTTTCGGTTAGGCCGGTTTTGCAATCCCCGGTTTTCGGTTTCGGTTTTAGGCCGACACCCGGCTCTTAACAAATTGAGTCACAAATTCAAATTTTTCTTGGCGGCGCCTAGCGGCACCGCCGACCCCCCCCCCCCCACATAAAAGTAAAGCAGATTCTCAAAATTGAACTTTTTTTACACGCTTTTTCGCGTTTTTTAACGTTTACAAAGACCTATTTATTATTAGAATACGAAATTTATTTTTATATGATTGTAATAAAACAGAAACAGCACCAATAATTAATAAATACAGTCAATGGAAAAAATAAAAAGAGTGAAATAATAAAAAACGTAAAATTTGATTAAAAATAAAATTCAAAGGATAATTGTTAAAAAATTTAACCAATTTTATTAAATAATTAAATCTTAAACTATCATTGAATTTGTTCGGACTGAGCAGTAATATTAGATCCGTATAAACTAAAATTAGTAAAACCTCAAATTACCCTGGACGATAATAGCAAAATAATAAGCAAAACCCTATAATGATAACAATTAACATCTAAGTTGAAAAAATAAATAAAAATTGTATTTGATAATAAAAAAGCAAGAAAATATAAACAATGTTTTATAACAATTATATTAAAAAAGTTGATTATAATATAATTGATGTAATCCTACTTAAGCAATTCTAATTAAATAATTTTACTTAATTTAGCAAAATTTGTATTTTTGGTAATTTACTCAACTCTAGAAATTAAAAACAAAACCCCAACACAAAATTAATTTTCAATAATATGCCAATTACAGCAATATGTGTAAAATTAATATCATTTTCGCATTCAAATGGAATAAAACGAAAGCAAATTTTTAAATTTTTAAAATTCTTCTCAATTAGGATAATTTAAATTTTTTCTGTTCAAAAGGCGCCTCCGGCTCTGCAGCAATTGAGTCCAGTATATTGTTTTTGGCGACCAATTGACGAGAGCACAATAAATTAGATATAATCAATTAAAGCAACCCAAATTTAAAAACTGAATATAAACATAAAAAAAACTATTAAAGGTTTATTAATGTGCATAAAATCATTTAGAATCATCACTATTATTGAAATAAAATAATTACAATGATAAAGCAATAAATAAAAGTAATAAAAATAAAAATGTGTTACCAAAGTTTGAATATCAAAAATAAATTAAAAAATTATTATAAATATAAAAGTGGCAATGTACGCCGGCCCTTACGGCGCCCGCACAGTTTGCATTGAAGGAACATGTAATATCATTATTTTGGAACAACTATATAATATAATTTAATAAATATTTAAGATTTAATCTATTATTATCATTGCCAACTTTAAAACTGTCAAAAAAAGTAGTTCTTTTCAAAAATCATTACTTACATAAGCACAGGCACTTATTAAGGTATTCCTCCAAAAATATAAGGCAATTTTAATGAAAAAATAATAAAACCACTGACCTTGCGAAGAAGATCGGATGCAATAGATTCACTTATATTAAACAGGTAATTGTTATGAAAGATTTATGTATCAAATTAATTTTTAAACATTGTTCTTAGAAATATGTTTAAAATATTAATCGAATTGCTAATTATTTAATAACAAATATTTATTTTTACAATATTACCTCGCTGAGTGTAGTCATTTTTTATGTAATGTATTAGATTTAATTATTAAGAAAGTAAAAATATTAAATTATGATTACTTGTACTAGTTTTGGTGATTTTGTCGTTTTTTTAATTTTAAGAAATTATTCACACCATAAGGGTGGCTTTAGTTTTTTGATTTAATAATTTGTGTAATATTAGTTTATAATATGCGGCAAGGTGCAAATCAACTTGAAACTGGGTAAGACTTTCGTCACTTTGTGTGTGCTTCTGTTTATTGTGTTATTCAGATTATTTTTTGAAACATATTCTTGACTCCCGTGTGGTTATTTATTATAGCGGATAAAAATTGAGAGGCATTCTTTATTGTTTTTTTTCTAGAAATTTTTTATTTTATGAGATTTTGTTTTTCGCTTGGAAGTCTTGATTGGTAAGAAAGCGTTACGTGATGACTGAAAGATATAGAAATTGTTCATTCAGTTGCAGCTATTTAAGATTCAATCATTATGAGTACGAACTGATTATATAAATATTTATGTTAATTTCAAATAGTTTATTAATGTATATTTAATTGTGTAGCGTTTTAACGTTTATTTTTATTGTTTTTATTTTGCGACCCAAGATTCCTTTGTGCAGTTCCAGAATTGTCACCAGTCTGAGATTAAGCTTCATTTATGAGACTTTTAAAAAGTCAACGAATTGCGATGACTCATATGTTATTAATTTTACATTAATTATTTTGGGAGCGATTTTAGAATCTCTTTTTTAATAATGTATTTATTTAGTTCATTATGCACCCGATTTTTATGAAAATCGGTTTAATTTGATCTTTTTTTTTGTTTATTCCAAACGTTTTTATACAAACAATTGCCTATCACATAACTTCATTAATTTAATTCTATTTTGGCACAATTTTTCTAAAATTTTTTCAAAATATCGTTTCTCTTTACAAATGAATTTATTAATTATTTAATATAAATTTTTTTTGTAAAAAAGTCCGAGATATGAACATGCAAAAACGCGCAAGAACTGAGGTTTTGTATTATCCCTATATTGAGCAAAGAGATAAAAGAGCTTTTGTAGCAGGAATTTTGTTTTAAAAAAATCAAATGGTTTAATTGCTCGCGGCCACGCCGCTACATCATCATGTCGAACTGCAGGACAAGTGTATAATATCCTTAATTGCTCAACACTTTGCATAGTAAGCTGTCCAAAACTTTGTAATTTTAAAATGTTTTAATGAATTTCATAATATGTTTTTTGAAATACCAAAAAATTATACGATAACAACAAAAAATAAATAAAACTTAATTGAACATAACTATTCACCAGGTTCCGTTGGTGTAATTGCAAGAAATTTAAAAAATCAAATATAAAAAATAATTTGTCTAAAAAATTATTAAAGAAATATCTTTAATTAGTCTAAGACAAATTATGGTTGTAAATATAAATGGCATCATCATCTTTTACGTTCATAATTAGACTTAGCATATACATTTATAATTTTTTCCAAAATGTATCAAAAAAATATTTTAAAATGTGGGCCATGTAACAAAAATTAATCAATTGTTAAAAATGCTAAATTTAATTATTGTAATTAAAATGCATTTTTGATGGTTACAACATTAATGCATGTGAAACGTCAAGCACCTTCTGATTTTTTAAAAATAACTAAGAATCAATAATTATTTATAATATAAAATTAAATCTAAAGCGGGACACATTGGATTCACGGGGACCGCGGACACGGCTTCCGTACTGAGTACTCGGTCAGGCTCGAAAAAATCCCGCAAGAAGGCTTTAATAAAAATAATAATATTTTCTGATTGCGTCCAAAAATATGCCTAATAAAATAAATTAATAAACCTTTAATTATTTATTTATGTTTATTATTAGATCAAAAACTTGATAACGATTTTTAACAATAAAAAAATTAGATTAAAGGGAAAAATAAAAATATGTACAATTTTTAATAATAAGAGAAAACCCAACAAAGAATAGCCAAAGCGTAAAAACGTGCAATGCATGCATAGCTCTCGCCAAAAGACGAAGCATCTAATAATACTTAAGCTAACTGATGAAAATGTAAAAAACATATATTTTTAATATGTTGTAATTTTCTACACAATCGATGAACAAAATATAGAACTAAAAACGTCATGCAGGTGACTTCGGAAACATTTATGCGGGCTCGGACGGCAGACAAAATGCCATTTGCGTTTCAGGCGATACAGCATTATGGGCCGTACGATTAAATATTGGCTGTTAGTGGAAAACGATTTAAAACATATTTATTCTACTTAAATCGGTTATAGAATTGATGAATGTCGTTTATAAAAAGGTAAAAATAATAGCTATAAAAAATAAAAATGGAATAATAGTTTGATTTTACCAGAAAATACTTATAATAAAAAACACACTTTTAAAATCAATTAATAGGCTAAAAATTCTCAGATAATTATAAAAAAACTAATCTATTAACAAATATATTATATGAATGTAAACCTGCAATTAAATGCAATATATTTGTAAAACTTTTAATTCATATTTACTTGAAAATTGTGATAATTTTAAAAATAAAATTTCTTTGTGATGAAAATCATCTACAAGGCAACAGTTGATGAACGATAAAAAATATTTGAAAAAATAATTTACAGCATATTTTGGTTAATAAAGTACGAGAGGAATGAAAAATTTCGCTGTAAAACAAATTAAGATTGCTGATAAACCGTAAAAGATGCCGCAGAAAAAATTAAAAGGGAATATTAATTTTTGAATAAATAAAATGTTAAAATAAATTATTCAAATTGCTAAACAAAAACTTATTTGAAAAAACAGTATAATAAAAAAAATACTATATTTATCTAAAAAATTTGCAAATAAAAAAAAGTTTAGTTTTAATTAAGTAATAATTGGAAAAAATGGTTTTTTATAATATAATAGTTTTAATTATTTAAAAATACAGATACAAGATCAAAATTTCAACGTACCGCCAAACCAAAAAATTTGATTATCCATCTGCCCGTATTTCATTCTAAACTAATTTGGATAAGGTGTACCGCCTTGAACTTCTCAACGAATTATCGGCACCATTTCTGGCAACAGCAATGATACTGCAGACAAAAATAAATATGAAAAATGGAATCATTTTACTTAGTTATGGTATCATTCGAAACAAAATCTAAAAAAATAGTTTTTTTAGACTTTTTACTTAAAGTATTTGGAGTTAACATGAAAAGAAATAAAAAATTAAAAAGATACAAATATAAATGAAGTTGAAACCACATGATAAAGGTATTTTTTACCGGTTTTTACCGTTACCGGGTTTTACCGCGGTAAATTGTACCGTGCCAAGCACTACTTATAATATGAATTTTGTGCATTAATTCTAACCTAAATATTTGAAAATAATAAAATTGTCAACTAAAAATTTACCTCAACAGAGCAACATTGACTCGTAAGTAGATTCGCTTATCAATTTATTTTCAGTCATCACTTTATTTTCGTTTCTTATTTATTTAATTATTTAACTTAGTCTTCGTTTTAAATTCATTGTCTTTTTGGTTGAATGCAAGTCCGGCACATAGACAAAAATGTGCTGCTTACAATAAATTTAATTTTTATTTGGTGTTTTTAATTACAGAGGCAGAATACTAATCAGTTATGTTTATTAATTTTATCATTCTTGAACCGCCGCTATAAAATGAAGGAATCATGAAGTAATTAAAACAAAATACACGAATGCTTACTTTTCTCTTAATTTAAACTAAGCCTCCTTTTAATTAATTTGATTTGAGGGCATTACATTTTCAAATTTAAATCTTGCATAAATTACAACATAAAGGCAATCTCAAGGGAAACCTAAACCACTCCCTCAAGCAAATAAATACCAAAAGTAAAATGTATTCTTAATTATGAAATGGCTAAGAAACCGCAATTTGTTAATTATCAACATGAGGCAAATACTTCAAAACTCAGCAGAGTTCTTCCCGCGCGAGTCAGGTCGAAACAATAAAATTCGAGTTTTTCTTGCCAAGATCATTAATTTTTTTGAAATTTTCATTAAAAAAATTTTTTTTTTTTTTGCAAAATTACTTATAGAATTTCGTTCCTTAATTTGCAATTTTTCTTGCCTAAAACTAGCAGTCCTACTGATTGATTATTTTACATGTAAAAAAGAAGTTTTAATGCTATTATTGATATTATTAAAACTCTTTTTTCGCACTTATATTGCTTATAAGACACGGTTTTTGGTACTTTTGGCATTTTTTCTCACTATTTAGGTATCTATTCCGAGATTTTTTGAATCTAAAAGTAGCAGTCCTGATAATAATCTATTAAATCCAAATTCTCTTCACATTTAGTTGAAATGAATAAACATACCAAAAAAATACATATGATTTCAATAAGTAAATAAAATTTGCAAATAAATTTAATGTATCATATATTTCTAAATTCAAACAATTTTGTACTGTAAGTGTTAATTGTAAAAGGGACTTTAACAATAATTTATTTTTGAAAATAAAAATAATTAAAGGCATTCTCGTGTTTTTGCGTGTGAGTCGCGAGCGGACTGTTGGATTCTTTTCAGGTGTTTATCAAATCTTTTAAAAACTATAAATTGTTTGATAAAAATATTGAGGAATAAAACATAAATAATGATGAACAAAATTTTTTCATTACAGAACTTTGTATTGCAAATTTTTACAAAAAAATATATATTAATTTACAATTTTTATAAATGACAAATTTCTTCTAACGATCGATCAACAAATGAATCACAAAGCAATTTTTTTTATCCGAACTTTAACTTAAACAATTTGGCAACAGCGTTGGACCAACTGGTTAAGTAGTTTAATTTAATAAATATAAAACTTAAAACGATCTATGTCAATCCGACTAATCTTTTTGAAATAATTTTAAAAGTGCGGATATCCAAAAAAATCATTTTTCAAAAAGAAACAAACAAAAATTCATTGTTAAAAATGTTTGTTAAGTTGAGCATAGAGATTCAAATCTTGAAATTAAATATAAAAAAATACCAAAATTACTTTTGTTTTAAATGTAAAAAAATCAAATTAAACATAAAGTCTCCAATTTTCCAATATCGCACGTATTGATTTATTTAAAAAGTTAAAATAAATATTTTAATTCCATTTATGTATACAATAAAGTAGCTTTTTTAAATTTGAAATCAAAAAAATGACGGCAATAATTTTTTACTAAAAAATAATAATAAGATGATAATTTCTGTTTAAATAACAAAATTAAAGACTTGCTAATTTGCTCTAAATAAAAGGATTTAAATTTTACAATAATTTTTGAATATTTAAAGATTTAACTAAGTTTTATTCAAATTTAATTAATTAGAACACTATACCAAAAAAGAACAAAACATAAATGAATATCTTTAATCAAATGCAGTAGCGACTGAACGCTTCACTGTTTTATCATTCCTGAAAAATATATAAATAAATAATATAAACACAAAAACCAAAAAAACCTAAAAAATAAAAAAAATTATTAAGACTCCAATTCTAAGATTGAAAACAATTACTTATAAAGGTTAAAAAACTTACACAGCTTCAACGGCAGCATTAAAATTGCAATTATATATATGTTGTCAGACAACAGTTTCAATGATTTTTTTCCCCCGCAATGCGACTGGACCGAACAAATAATATGGCTGGTCATCATTGCCATTAGACGGGCACATAAACATTCATTCTGCTTGGAGCAACTGACAGTATTCTAAACCAATATAAGAAAGTAGTCATTGCTAATTAAAAATAGCTAAAATATTGTCTAAACAAAAAATATTTTAACTTTATCTTGATATTTTTATCCTATTAAATAAAAATTAAAATAATTTATAAAATATTGAAAAATAATTAAAAAAGAATACCACAACAACTGTATATTTTTCGCACAAACAATTAAATTAAATTAATTGAGTACATTATTGTACCAATAAAATCAATCGACAAATAACGAATTATTTAAGATTTGCAATGAGACTGTGCTCAGCTAAAATGTAATGTAAAGAATAAATAATGATAATAAACGGAGAACATTATATCAGCTAAGTAAAACAACTTTGAGATATAAAGAAAATGGGTTAAATTTGCATAAAAAGAAATATTAAATATATTTTGTTAAGAGTCAATAAAGATGACACGGAGAAGTTATTGACCAGAGTGCTATATTAATAACTTTTAGAAATTGAACAATGCATTTCACCAAATCAAAATGGAGATACAAAAAAAAAAATGTAAAGTTCACTTTAACTTTTCTAATATTCATTTTATAAAGAATTCCTTAAGTATATATTTTAGAGATGCTTTCTATAAACATTTTAATCATACATACATATTTTCAAAATTTTCTTGGTTAAACTTATGATAAATCATTTTTTAAAATGGCTCCCGCTCCCGCCGCAACCGCATGGTGGCGCCTCTCAGGCACCGTTATGGAATAAAATATTTGTTAATGTTTTATTATTAAATTATTAAACCTATCTTTTTTTTTTATTTTAACATTATTTTATTGACCATTAAGTGATAGTTTGATTTTACAATTTAATTAATAATGTTGATTTCTCGGCCATGGGTTTGTAAATTATTGGTTTTATTAAGTTTTTGCAGTTCTCCAATTTAAATTCAATAAAAATTTAGGTAATTATGATTTTATAATTTAATGCTTTTGGTTTTTCATTATTCACTGAGGCGTATTCATTCATTTTTCTTTTATTTGGAGTGATAATTATAAATATATATTCCAATAAGAATAAATATTCATTTTAATTTAATAATTAATGTAAATGTATCTCATTCCGCAATAGTGGTTTGTCTGTTTATATCTTTGCATGTCTTTGATGCATAATTCATACCAATTTAAATATGCATTATTTTTACATAATAAAAACGTGAATATCGATTGGTCGAATATTCAATACCGATTTATTTTCATTCACATTTTTTGACAAAATCGTTTATATTTCAAATAGCAATAATCATTTCAAAACCCTCCTTCAGCAACTTTTGCTAGCATTTTGTTATTCTTTTTATGCATAAATTTGATTTCTCGTTATATAAACAATTGATGATAAATTAACTGGCGAACGATTAAATATTTAAAATTTCTTATTTTAAACTATGGGTTTTATTTAAATAACTGCCGCTGTCTATTTTTCTTGGTAATTTATGCATTTTTCTCTGTTAGAAATAAATAAATCTAATTTCATTTGAGAAATTAATAATATATATTGATAATCTGACGAATGTGCTTACTTATGTCGTATACATCTAGCAAGATTTTGACATCAAAGTTCTTGCGCGACGGCACGGTAAATGTGTGTAGTGTATTATTACGGCTGTATGATTTTGTTAACTTATGTTTTAAAAAATGTTTTGTTGAAAATTTGCCATTCTAATATTTTATTTTGATATTTGTTTATATTTTTTTTAGCGTAGAGCAGGAGTCGAGACAACAGTTATACTGTTGCCACATAACAATGGTCTCTTTCTCATTTGTTAATTTTTGTTAATTACTATATTTAAAAAGGTAATAAACAAAAATTATAAATTGGAAAACAATATGATAGTTGAATATAAAATATATTTGAGACGAAAAACTTCAATCGAGATTGGTCTTGCTCACAACCAGTCAAACGACATCTGTAAAGCTCGGGAATATTGCAAATAAAATACTTTTTATTTTTATAAAATTAAAATGTAGTTGAACAACGATTAGTTTGTAACGTTTAGGCAAATATTTTATTCTTATTAATATTAAGACCCGCCCCTAATATATTTTGTGTAAGGATGGGTTAAACATAATTTGTATTTATTTATTTTATTCAATATACCGCATTCATTTGAAAAACAGTTTACATGTTTATTAAAAACTTTAAAAAAATATTAATTAACAAACTTTTTGATTGTTTAGAATTTTAATATCGTTATTATAACTTTTACAAAGTGCATAGGTGTGCTGTCGCTCTATTTGAAAATTATTTTTAAATTAATTATTAACTTTTTAGATATTTGAGTATTGCCATAAATAAATGAAATTTAAAAAAGTTGTTATGGTCTTTGGGCCGGTTATCTCTCGTTTTGGTTTAATTTTAGTATGTTTTAAATAAAAATGATTGTATTGAGGCGTGTTTGTGATTAATTATCGCTGAACTGGCTTCTTAGCCAATATTTTTAAAAGAATTAGATTGAAAAAAGCTAATTTTCTAGGACTTTTATTTATTTTGGGAAAATTACATATTGCCTTCGAAAGATTAATCAAATTGCATATTGTTTTAATAGATAGGTATGTTTTGTCAACAGATCTAAACTATAGCATAGTTTGAAAACTATTTTTATTGAATGTCAATTGTGCAATCTGTTATGAAAATAGGCTTTCAAACAAATGGTTAAATAACAAAATGGACAGAAGCCTCAGGAGATTAATTGCGTGGCAAAAGCACAATGGCTGGCTTTAAAAATAATAGTTTTGTTTTAATTTCTTTTATTTACATATGGCATTTATTAATTACTATTTTTTGATCTTTTATTCAATTTAATCTTAATCTCTTTTTTTTTAAATTTAATAACTATACAAATTTGTTTTAAGTAAGCTTTGGGTTTTTTTTGCATTGTTAACTATATAAAATGACATTTACTAAAAAAAATATTGTTACGCATGTGTTCACCGGTAGTTAGGGCACCACTGGAAATTAAAATTTTACGGTTAAATTTAGTAATGAATTTCAAAATGAATCTCGAAGAGTAGCAACAATTTTTTTTATGCTTTTCGTAGGAAAACCTATCAACTCAACCAACTTAGATTCGCGCCAGCTTTTCTGATTTTGAGTATTCGTAGGGAGGACGACAAATATTAAATATTCAAAAGATAGAAATGTAACAATTGTGCATTTTTGTCAAACTATTCAAATTTTGCATCTACAACGAATGTAAATAGTTGACAGTAAACTCTAGGAATCGAAGGGGGTGATGTTTTCTATCTTTTGCCTAATTGTTATTTTATAATTCTTTAAGAATTCGAAATTCTAAGATATCATTTTGAAATCCATTGATTGTTCGATTTTTACATTCAATTTTATATTAATTGATTTAAATTTTTTTTTAATCATTTGTTTTTTAATTTAAATTTTTTTTACTATACTTTGCATTATGTGATTTTGCAAAAAGAATTAATGTTTTTTAAGTCCAGAGATAACGTCCGTTCCGATTATTTGGTGCGTTTTTTAATAGAAAAATTAATTCATCGATTATTTTAAAATATTTTTTAGACTTACAAGCTGTAAATAATATATTATTTATTTAAGGCACCTTTTTGTTAAATCATGTTTGTGTTGAAAAGTTAAATTTGTTGTAGGCGATCGTTTCCACGCGTCGCAACCCCCAACTGGTGTACGCTTTTTTGTTAAGTTATAATTTTCTTTGAGAGTAAAATCACGCTATATTTATGTGTGCGTATATTGTAGGTTAGAAATTTAAGTTTTTTTTGCATATAAACAGGAAAAATATTCTTTAAAACTAATAACGCAATGAATCGTTTTGTTTACAACAAACAACTTTAAAAAATGCCGTACCGGCATGTTCAATAATTCAATAATGATCACTTTGCCAAAAGCGCCGATTTTAAATAAATTTCAATTATACATTGACATAGTTTGCGTTATTTTGAAATAATCTGCGAACGTTCAAAGACATCAGCGTCGTTGTCCACATTCTGTCTGCTAATTTATTCAATTTAGAACAAAGATCAAAGGAAAGCGATGGAATTGATTCATCAGTAACTTTGGATTTTTAAACATTTAAAATGATGCGTGTTATAAAAAGTTCAAAAATCATTAATGCTAGAAAAGTATTTATAAAAAATAATATATATAAAATAACATTAATTTAAAAAATTTAATTCATTTACGAAATAAAAAAAATTTATGGTTTAAAAGTAATTTTTTATTAAAAGACAAATGTTTTATGTAATTTATAAATTTTCAAAGAAAATAATTTAAAATTATGGTTTAGAATATCCTTTTTTTATATTTACTTAATGAAGTTTATAATCTAAAAGTGTTATTATTTTACTACAAATTTTAGGTACACCTAATATGATACAAAGCTGAGCAACAAAAAATCTCACTGTTTAGTAAAATCAAAATAATAAAAAAATCTTTGCATTATTTTATCGGCGGATTTTATTTCCCACATCGCAAAAATGTCATCGACGCACACGGGGGAACAGAAGAAGTAATGACTTGTTAAAAAGTTGATAAATTATTCAGAATTCATTATTAACAAAACATCAAATGGTTATAAAATAAAAATGGGATTTGCAAAAATAAAAATACAATAAACTAGAAGCAAGTTTACTAGGAACGGGTCAATACGGTCAAGAACGTGATATTGGACGAAGACAAGTTCACTGTAAAATAAATAGAAACATAAATATTTGATTGTAGCGCTGCTGGAAAAAATATTGGCTAAAATAGTAATATAAAATTACTAAAATAAATAAGAGAAAAATTATAACAAAATTTTTAGTGAAATAAAATAGGTGACAGCAGAGCCGCTGCTCACCGAAACCCAATGAAATAAGGGCTTTGATATACAAAATAAAATGTGAAAAAAATTAAAAGTTGCCAAAAACGATAAATATGGCAAAACTAATAAAATGAATCAAATTTCGTTCCAAGAGAACATCGCCTATTTTGAACCTATTACGTCGTCGACAGTGAACGCATCTCCAAGATCCAAAAAAAGAATTTATCTTACAATTATTCAATCAAAACAATTTAATTTAAACTTAATTGGCATAAGCTCAATGATTTAATAATTTTATTTGTTCGAAAGTCATATTATTAGGTCTTTCAAATATTGAAATAAGAATTTTGATTAATTCAAGCAGGGTTGTTTTGGTGAATAAAAGAGTGCTTCAAATTTCGTTTGAATGCAGTTTTATTGCAAGAAATTTCTGAACTATACTTAGTTATTTTAGATTTTTAATATTTTACGTGTTAAATTGGTTAGATATTAATTATGGATGTTCAATGCTAGTTTCATGGCACAACATCCAAGCTCATTCAATTTTGAAGGGTTGACATGCAAAATAGCCCAGATTTGAATACGACAATTGTCGTTGTACTTTTGATTTTCTTATGCAAAATATGCGACTAATTGCTATCTATAATTTATTTTTTGTGTTGTATTTCGATTTAAGTATTAAAAGTTTTTTTAATTTAGCGGTGTGAAAAAATTGTAAAATAGAAAACCAATAAAGAGGCTTTTAAACATTTTGAATTTTAATTTTGATTTGTTGGGTTTTTTCGGTCAATTTATTCATTATATTTAATCTATAATATTTTTATTTTACAGTTTGCTGAAAACTATTGTAAATTGGCTTAGAAATATTTTTTGAAGCATGTATCATTTCCCGACGTCCCCATGCCATCCATCTGAATGGTGGACGAGCTGTTCACGCAAAATGCGCAGCCTGGCCGTGGACGCTCGAGTAGGAGGACCGAAGGACGAAGCCGAGAGTCGGAGTGCCGGGATCATCTGTCTCTATTTCCCCGCGCGGGAAATGCATCCTCTGCTCGTGAGGATCGAGGACGATCCTATGGGAAAGGGGGAGCTGTAAGGGTTTCCGGTCGGCATTTCCCATTCTATTCACCCTCAAAGAACTGCTGGACTTTCACCCCTTCTATTGATCACATTTATGCATTTCAACAATGTCCCGCCCACATTGCTTCATCCTGTTCCCCTCCTTTCCCCAAGCGATCAGTCTTCATCCCTCTGTTCCCTTTTTCCATCGGTCGTTGAGCAAGACGGAATAAACTCTATCTTGAGTGTTGGATCGGCGAGTTGGGGAGGCCATCACCAATGCCCAGGGCCCGGGCATCCTCCCCGTCTTTCCCTTTTCCCCAAGTCCATCCGGGGAGTCAACGGTGCTTAATCTGGGGGGCACAGTGCGCCTCCCTCACTGATATTTGTTTTGCATAATGGCCGCAAACAAAGTTACATATTTTTAATTAAACATAACAATTCTTTGAAATGTCATAAGTTGATCTCTTCTTGTAGTAGGGAAATTCAAATTTTAACTTCTTTTTTTAAGCATTTTGGAATTACGACTGTCTACTTTTTTTTACTACTTTACTTTTTTTTAAATTTTTTGCCTTAAGTATTTCGAGTTCATTGGTTTTTTTAAATTAAAAAAAACTCTCAAATAAATTGTGGAAGCACAAATGTTAAATAATCTATTTATAAAAAAATTTATAGATTATAATTTAATTTTATTTTACATTGTGATATCTCATTCCCCGCATTGCGACCATTTACGCCACCGGCCGGTCAATCACAAAAAATCGCCGCTTTTTATTTTGCATGGTCTCGATTCTCTTACCAACACCCTTGAAAAGGATATGGGTAAATGTGAGACATAATTAAAACGTATAATATAATGTACAGTTAAATTTGAAATTAAATATAATAACAGCTAATAATCTTGAATATAGATCAGATTTTTTATTTTTGGTGAGACCGCAAAATGATAAAATAATACAAATTCTTAAATAATAACAAAC